>WEIT01031368.1:142527-185328 GCA_013389985.1 Dryoscopus gambensis
GCTCCGGCACATCTCGGAGAGGCGGCAGCCTCTGCTTCCAGCACCTGAACCTGCTCGGTGCGGGCAGGACAAGAGCCACGAAAGGGAATTGTTTACGGCAAAATGAATCTCTCTGCCTGGTGGGTCTGCCCTGGAAAGCTGCCCTGTGCCTCTGGCTGGCACAGCACACCTGGGACAGGTGGGTACGTGTGCACTGCTCCATCTCCTCCTCCCTAAGTACCAGGGCTAAAACCATTTCTGGGTGTCTGGAGTAAGGTCGAAGGGAATTAAAAAACAACAACAACAACAACAAAACACCTGAAGCCTGCGTGGCATTCTAACAAAGTCCATGAGGGCAGAGTCTATGGCTACTACAAATCCGTGCAGGATAAATCCCACTCTAGGATTATAGAATAAACCTAAGTCTATTCGGTTTGCTTTTCATGATGCTCACACATTTTGCCTGTACCTTGATGGCAGCCCTCTGCATCCCACCCACCCTCCAGGAAAGCCCTGCTCCTGCCATCACTCCCAAATCCCTTCCCACTGAGGACTGCCAGGAAAAGGGTGGCAATGACCTCGCATGTGCAGTGCTGAGCTCTGGGACCAGCTCTGGCCTGGAGCTGTGGTGAGAGATGCTTCTGCTCCCACGGAGCTGTCCAGCGCTCCCAGCTCTCTGCCAACATGGGGTCACACCTTACAAACACATCTGCAAAGGAAGAGGGCACAGGAAGCCTGCAGGGAGCAGTGCTTCGCTCCCTTCCATGTGCAGTGAGGGGCCGTTCCTACAGGCTGGGACAGCCTCTGCAAAGCCTGACCATCCTGGGGGGGAAATGCAGGAGACAAGACTTTCTGGAATGAGCTGTGCTTGCAAACATCCTATCTTCTCCTGGCAAAAAGGGTTTTACCCAACCCTCCTCAGCTACAGAGGCAGCAGTTGTGAGTCGGCAGGGCAATGTGTATTTTGGCTCCCGGAGGGATTCTTTCCAACCTGCCCACCCTCGTGAATGGCCCCGCTGCAGCAAAGCAGACCCGGAGCTCTGGTGCTCTGGAGAGCAGGCAAGGGGTGCTTGAGGGCTCGAGGCCACGAGGGCAATCCTCACCTATCTCAGTGCAGGCACCTCTCCCAACTCACAAGAAAATTCTCATACCTTCCTAGCCAGTTCCACCAGAAACCTGTGCACCCATAAAAGCAACTTGCACCCACAGAAAGTGGCAGTGGGACATCAGCACCTGCAAGTGACTTCTTTTGTGTGTGTTCAAAGCCAGAGAACACAGCTAAGTGGCTTGGACCCCAGGACCCTGCTGTCCTGGGCAAAGCTGTGCATCATCTGTGCAACTGCACAGAAAATAAGCATGCAAAGTCACGGCCGCAGTGGAGCAGAGCATCTCACAGGGTCCATTTGCTGCTATTTGCCAGCAAATTCTGGTTGCAATTGCACTGACACAAACCCACTGCAAGACAAGTGTCAGCAGCACTACAGCAAACCTCACCAGTGCACCTGCCAGGATCCATCAGTGTAACAAACCCAAAGCTGACCTCTCTCTCCCTTGCTCCTGAGGAGGAAATGGTCTGATTTCTTCCTTGCCAAATCCTGACCTCCAAATGCAAACGAACCTCAAATTTTTCCAGCCCCTTCTGTGCCAGAAGCTGTGAACCCCAGACAGCAAGGCGCTGCCTGTCCTGCAGACTAATTTGCGCAGCACAGATATATCTATCTATACCTAAATAATCTATATTTATATATATGTGTACTACACAACTGGCTATTTTGCATGTAGAGCAGCGTAAAGACAGGCTGACCCCAGACTTACTTGAAGCCCTTTAGCTCCCAGGCCTCTCTAACAGCGTGCCCATCCCTCTGGGGTGCGTCTAGCCAGGGAGGATGCTGACAAAGGAGAAAGAAGAATGACAGATGCTCCCCGTGCATGGAGGCAAATAGAGACGGGATGAGGGGAAAACAGGAGCCTAAAGGGAAAGAAAATGAGTGTGCATGCACACACACACATGCACATGCACACAAAGACAGGCAAGACAAAGGCAAGGGGGACAAGCAAAAGGAGGGGAGCTGGAGAAACCACCCGACGTGCTTGGCGAGGGCTGCTTGCAGCAGCATCTCGTGCTGCTTTGTGAGATCCATCCAGGACATATCTGCATCGGTGAACCAGAATCCTGACACGGGTCCCTTTGATAAATATTTATCGTGCCTGGCTCTCTATCACTTCAGTTTCCACCAGATTAACCTCGATTCTTCCAACAAAAAATGCCCTGGTGTTCTGCCTGACACACACACGCCACACTGACCTTCCTTCTCTGGATTCCCCAAGGCCCTCGCTCCCGTTCAGCTAAGGGGAGAATTTGCTCTCATCAATCAGGACCGGATTTCTCCCATGCCATGTAAATAATTTAGAGGCACAAGCATCCATGGCACTGCTTATGTGCAGCCCAAACCCAGTGCCAGGAATCTTGGGAAAAGGGCCCAATAATATTGTACCAGTCCAAAGTAATTAAAGTGCATCATTACATATAAATTTGTAATTAAACACTTTAACGTAATCATCCCGCACAGCACGATTCCTGATGAATTAATTAAAAGAACTCCAGAAATTAATGTTTTACTTGTCACCATTGTTGTGCTAGCTGTAGCCATCTCCCTGACTATTCCTGCAGCATGTTGTGAAGTAATTATATAATTACTGGGGAACGGGAAGGCCCAAAGTCCCAACAGAGGAGAAACCTGAAACAAAGTGGAAACAGCAACCACAAAAGGCAGAAGCAGTGCCAGTCTTGCCCCACTCAGCCCCAGCAGAGGGGAGTTTGAAAGAGGAGGGGAACGATGAGGTTTCCATCAGCTCCGCATCACAGATGTGTTCTCCCAGGTGGGAACATCTTGCTCGCACCCATATGTGCATGTCTAGGGGTGGCTCCTGCACTCTCCTGCTGTCTCAGCCTGGATTCTTCTCTCCATACAAAAGTCCTTGTCCTGCAGAAGCAGGGCAGTCGCACCAACTGCCCCTCTCCATATGTGCCTATCTATTTCCCCGCCTTCCACACCCTCCTCCTACAGCTCAGGGTTGGTGCCTGGATGGGGGACTTCTTCCACTTCCACTCTCCATCCAACCCTCCTTCCACTCAAACCTCCTAAAATCCCTCCTTTGTGCCTTACGTTACACTGGGCTTCAATTTCCTTTCTCCATCCTCTACTTCGGACCACCACTGAACAACCTGGTCCCGCCAAGGGCTGCCACATTCTTCCCACCTCAGTGGCTCCAAATGCCACCAGCTGCGTGTGCCCCACTCCTGACAGCACTGAGCCCCAGGATTTGCCTCCTGCAGCAGCGAAGGGGTTGAGGCTGGGCTCAAATTGACTCGTTGGATGCAGCGGGTGTTTGTGCCAGGCCATCCCTCTGTGTGTGTGTGTGTGCATACATCTACACACAGCGTGAGCCTCGCCAGCCCGGCACCTCCCCCGGGGATGCGCACGGGGCATTGCTGCAGCACCAGGGCCCAGGCTCTACCTGCTCTGCAAGGAAAATACACAGATGGGTGAGAGCAGGAGCCCAAAGGTGCCCCTGCCCTGCGCTGGAGCTGGGTGCCATCATCCTGTGTGCGAGGAAGGGCTGCCCGGCCGGATCACTGACCCTGCACCTGCAGGAGCCCGGCAGGGCCCGGCCGAGGTGGCAGGTGGCACAGAGCCACGTTCAGTGTCCCTCAGCAGGGCGCCCTTCTTTGAACAGGATTTCCAGCACTGTGCAGACACGAGGCTTCACATCCCTCTTTGCTGCTGGGGCTGCCGACAGCTCTGGCCATGGGACTGTTTGATGGGGTCCGCACAAGAGGGGACCCCAAGGTAAACCTTCCCCTTCTGCCATCCCACAGGCTGGGTGGGGAGCAGCAGGGCTGTCAGAGTGGCCATGTGAGGTGCTGGCCCTCCATAATAACATTGACTTTGCTTAAAAAACTCTTAACTCATGGCTACAGCACTCAGGCCAGAGTTGGAAGCCCCCAGTAAGGCAAAGGCTCTCCTGTTGTGCATTTTCCCTCAATGATATTCCCATTACTGGTTCCTACTGCTCACTGTGCCCCAGGAATATCCCTTACTATCCCCAGCACCACCCCTGGTCTCACCTGGATGCACCAATGCTGCCACATGGTGACAAGTCTCTGCTTCCTGCCTGTGCCTTGGCATGGCAGCAATCAGTGGCTTTGGGTTTTCCCTTTTTGTTATTTTCTGCACAGCCAAAAACAATTGAATACAGCTCAGTTTTACAGCAGCAAGGCAAGGGGATCAGGCAGAGTGGGGAAGGCTTGGAAGAGATGACAGTGCCTTCTGGATGAAGCATGGGACAGGGACCCAGCAACTCCCCATCCAGGCTAAGGGACTCATGCAGCGTGTGACTTTGTTTCCCCATCTAGAGATTATGCCTAACTGGGGCTGTATTAGTTAACATTTGTACAGCTCTTTGAAAAAGTAAAGTGTTTGAGGCTTTAAATCCTGCCAGTGGGAACAGATCAACAAGATTTCTAACCCTTCTGAAAAATTAAAGCTTTTGCCAATTAAGCTGGCAAACGCATGGATGTGCATCTAAAAACCTCTCGAGCTCAAGACCAAGACTGAAGCCTCCTGAGAACAGCCTCTCCTGGCTGCTCCTCGCTCTCCTCCTGCTCACCCGTGTCAGAAATTTATCAAGTAACCAAGCTCTAAGCCCTTTCAGCAGACACAGACTTGAAACATGACCAGGCTTCAGGCAGAACTGTGGTGGGGCCACCACTCTGGGCATGTAAAATGGACACTGTGGATGTGCAGATAACATCTTCTCCCACACTGCCTGATCTGACATTACAAAAATGTCATCGTAAGGAATAATTGACTTTAATTTTGCAATTAGCCCTGTAATTCGAGTTGCAGCTTTGATGCCACGAGCTATGGATGATCTCCATGCACACATCTGTACCTGTGCCCGGGGGATGTTCTGGGGGTTAACTCCCTGCTGGGAGGTTACACCCTCCTGGGTGACTCTGGGATTTAAGTGCAACATAAAGCAACCTGCACACCCTGTCTGTACATCCTTTTTGGGGCAGGTTTGCACCTTTGCAGGCAGAGCTGATAAGCAGCAGCACCAAGACAGAGACCTAGGGAAAACCATGGCTCGGCAAAGGGAAGGGCACTGCCCACCATCACACACACATTTGGAGAGGGATGTGGACTTACCTGGAGTCATGCAAGCCAAAGGAAAACCACACAGCACAGTGGCAACACCACGATGAGTGATGGTGGAGCAAATCACTCAATAACTGAACATCCTACTCCCTTCCAGGCTAACTTCCAAGCTGGGATGTCCCCACCAACACTGGTTCAGCTGGTGCTGGTTCACCAGCAAAAAGCAAATCCCCTGTACCTGCTGTAGCCACCCGGTGTGTCCACGAGGATGGATGAACAGAACGGGCACGTGGGTTGCAATGCACCAATGTGTGCCCAAGCAGGGACACCTGAAGCAAAGTCAAGGCACACTTGGGCAGCAGTTTTTGGTGAAGCCATTTATCCTGTGGGCTCAGACCTCAGTGCCTGCCCAGCTCTGTGTTGTGGGAAAATGCCTGGACAAGCCCAGGGGAGGGTGGCTCTGGGTCCAAAAGAGTTCGGAGATACCAGCTCAGACTTCTGCTCTCTGACCAACCCATGCAACCTGAAATAAGTCACTCGGTGTCCCCATGGGGGTGGGAATAACCCTGACATTGCACCGTCTGAGCCAGGGCTGGGGTGCAGCTTGGAGGGGGAGCCCCGTCCTGCCTGCCATGCTAACCCCAGGAAAGGTCCAGCTCCCAGGGCCAGGGGCCCCTTCTTCACCCTTCCCCAGTCCCCAGTGGAACAATTTACCTTTCGGAGCAAGTCCAAGATATTAATTAAGATAAATCTACCTCAATTTTGAGATTCTCTTATCATGTAATTTATCAAAATTATGTTAATTATTTCTGTAGGGCAGCAAAATTATTACCTCTTCCGTGTCTGATTTGTATTAATATTCATAATTTAATAATTCAGCATCCAAGCCATCTGGTTTGGGGAGCCACGCTCCTTCCCCTCCCTCTGCCAGAGCCAAAATGCTCCCCCCTCCCCACTCCAGCACCCATCCAGGCAGCCCCCGCCGGCTCCCAGCTACAGCGGTGCCACCGGCTCCTGTCGGCGTCGGTGTCGGTGTCCCCCCGGTGTCACTGAGGCTGTCGTGGGGGGCTCCTGATCCCCCGGGGAGGGGGAGCAGCCCTTCCCCAGCGCCAGGCTGAGCCTCTGTCACCGGCGCTGTCTCAGCCCGGCAGGTGAGCGCAGCTGAATTGACATTTTCCACACTTTGTGATTTTTACACTGTAATTTGACATAATTAATGCCTACATTACTGCTGATAATTTAGCTAGTTAATTAAACTCGGAGGAGATAATTAAGGAGAGGCTACTGCTTGGACTGCTAATTGTTTTTGTCATTATTTTAGGGGCCCGACAGCTGCCGGCTGAGTCATCCTCCCCATCAGCTGATGGCCACACGTGACGGCGGTGCCGTGGGCACCGGGTNTGCAAGAGACGCGGAGAGATGCGAAGAGGTTTTTGCAGAGGAAGAGTTGAGTGGTGGGCAGGAATCAGCCTCCAGCGCGCCGGGGAGGGCAGAGAGGGAGGATGCTCAGGCCGGCGGTCCATGAAACGCCTCAGGTGCTGTCAGCTCAGGCAGCAAAGGGGATCCCGGCAAGCTTTGGGGCTCACGCAGAAGCAGAGATCCTGCCCACCCAGCCAGCTGGAGAGGAGAGTGAGACCTGCAATTCCCTGTGCGGCAGTGCCAAGGGCTCGCCTTGGCACCGGGGAAAGCCCATCTGCCGGCAATCCCCAGGGAAGGAGGGCAGAGGAGGGTCCCTCGTCCCCATGTGAGTGGCTTTCCCCTGAACCCCACCCCGGCTGCCCTGGGCTGTGCTGCTGCAGCGTGTGCCTTCTCCCGCTCAGGTGCTTTGGCTTCATCTTTCACTGTGAATATAACCAGACACTTACTGAACGCAAAAGCGGTGGGTGACAAACCCAGCTGGTCCCTGAAGAGAAAAGCACGTCACCAAGCCCAAGTTCCTGCTTCCCACTGTGTTCCTCACCTCCCAGAGCCCTCTGCCAGCCTCGTCCCACACCACCCACCCTGCGCAGTTCCCTGCAAGACTCCAGCCAAAGCCCCAGCTCCCCATGGCACCAGACACGGGCACCAAGTTCAAAATCACTTGGTCAGTGCCTGCATCTCTTCCACACCAGGCCCCTTGTTCCTCCATCCTGCACGGGAGCAACCTGAAATCGCGTGGGAGCAGAGAAGGCCTCATCCTGTGGCCAGCTGGGAGGTGCAGGAGCTCTGCACATCCCAACCATTCCCCCGTCTTCCCTGCAGCCGGGTGGGAGGAAGGCAGCTCGAGGCACAACCATCAGTTTATTCCTTCTCCACGACAGCTAGAGAAGCTTTGTCCGGCCTTCCTGGCATGCGAAGCCCCCCAGCCCGCTGGGCAGCACCAGCCCATGGCCCCCAGTGGCCAGTTTCCCTCCTCACCACGGGCAGCCCTGCCAGGCTGTTTGCTGCCGGGGATTTCTTTCCACCCTCCGCCTCCTGGCGAGCTCAGTGCTCCGAGCTGGAGGCCAGCTTGACATCTCAATCCAGAGATTAGGACAGAGACTGGTCACTGCCCAGTTCTGGCGAACGCCCTTAGAATAATTTGATTAATCATCTCAGCTCCACTCAGCGCAGTTGGCATCCTCCAGAATCAAAGCCTCTCCTGAAATGCTGTGCAGAAAAACCAGAAAGCTGCCGTAAAGGTTCAACCAAGCATGGACCAAAGCAGAAGCTGGGACTCCAGAGGCTGTGCACTGGGTTGGCTAAATACTCCCTCTAAATACCTCTACAGCTAGCAGTCAGAGACATATGAGATGTGTAACAAATCGCACAGGGGCTGCTTTTCCTTCTCTCACTGTTAGGAGGAGATTTTTTTTTTTTGCATTTCTATTTATCACAACGCAAAAGAGAAACGTGCCAAAAGGATTTTATATTTTCACTTGGAACAACAATATTTGGACAGCCCCAAGGACAGCAACTGCAGCAATCATGAAAAAGTAATACTCTGCGCTTCTGTGGTCCCTTTCATCCAAGCATCTCACAGCACTTCGCAAATGTTGGCCCTGATCCCACGGAGGCCCATGCACATGGATCATCCAATAGAGGAATTCATTCCACTGGGTTCAGCAAATCAGGACTGTGGGGCTCTGTGGGGCTCTGGAGTTGCTCACCTCCACGCTCGCCGAGTCAGCTGCTCCATCAGCACTCACACTGCATCCTGAGTTATTTGTTGATATTTAAGTCTGAGCTCCTGGAGTCAGGGGATTGTGTTTCCATTTTGAAAACTCTCTAGTTTGTCATCTTGGTGCAATCCCTGCAACAGGAATCCTAAAATCCCAGAAAGCAAAAGAAAAATAAGACAAACCAAACATACTCCCTTTCCAGCGCGGTGCTTTTTTGCAGGCTCATCTCTCTTTGGAGTCGTGCTTCAGGATTTCTGTATTTATTTTCACCAGAAGACAGCAATTCCTGCACTCCAATACTCATAAAAGAATAAACCCACCTGATCTCAAACTGCTCAGGGAAAACTATGGCAGAGCGATTTGCCAAAATCTGCAGCAGTGAAAAGCATAAACCTCAAATGTCCTTGTTCCCAGTGCCTCCCCTGCCAGAGAGACAACCACAGTCCAAACACTTGAGGGTTTGGTTGGAGTTTCTACTGTCATTGTTTCCTTGTGTAAAATCAAAAAACTTTTCTTTCTTGCTATATCCAATGCCCCAAAGCCCCACCAGGGACGGGAGGCCAAGAGCTCCCACAGACAGCATCCCTCCGTCTCCCACTCATGCTCCAGCACCAAAGAGTGGCCAACGATCAAGACAAAGCTCAAGCCACAGCCCTCTCTCAGGGCTCCTGGGGGTCATCCCCCCTCCAATGGAGACCTTGCAGGTCACCCCTGAGGCCGTGGATTGCCACCTCCATGAAGGACACACTAATTGTCATTGCTAACGGGCCCCTCTGCCGCAGTGACGCAGTGGGAGATAACCAGCCATTGCTGTGAGAGTGGTTTCCTTCAAGCATGGAGAGGTGGCCCCTTCCTCTCTGCACCCCAATCCCGGCCTTATTGGGTCACCAGATTCCTCATAAGGGTAAGGATGTTTTTGCAAAGACCCCTGGAGAAGCCACTGCCAGTGCATCACCGGGACAGCTCAGCTGAGCAGGAAGCATTGTCCCATGGACGTGCCAGGACATCATCCAGTGCTTCACTGGGCAACTTTAAGGTGATTATGGCTACCCTCCAAAGTGTGGCCCCAGGTGACCAGCTACCAACCAGAGCTGATGGCCCTTCAGGGCTGTTTTCTGCTCCTGAAGGCACTTCCAGCAAACCATCCAGCCTCTCTGTGTCCCAGCTCCTTCCCCTGCGAGGAAGGACTCGTTTGCCACACTCGGAGGAGCGCAGCTGAGCAGCGCCGCAGCCCGCGGTTAAAACCCAGCAGAACTTCAAACCACCCTTTCACCTCTCTCACCTCTGTGCTACCTCCCAGTGAAATGAATCTCTCCTATCTGCCCAGTCCAGCGCCTTCATCCCAGCAGAGACAACCTCAGCCTTGCCTCCCCTGACCCCTTTCCCTCCGACGTGCTCGTGCAGACACACGTGTGCGGGAAGGGCGCCCTGAGCACCGGAGGGGAGCGAGGCGCAAAGGGAGAGCATTAGGTGGAATGAGAGATAGCAAAAGCACAGGCATATCAGACGTCTCCAGGCAAGATAACACGATAAATAATCAATCAATCCCTACAAAATCCTTAAGTGCTTGATGTATCCTCCTGCAAATTGAATCACTTCTTCTACCAGGAAGTTCTCTCTTGTAAATAAATGAGAGCAGAAATGGCCCATATTGAAAAATAATGTTGTTAAAACCACTGATTAAGTTTTACACAAGCATATGAGAGCAAACTAAAAGGTTTTAGCTTTTTAATTTAAGAAATGAGGAATATGATATAATTTCAATTTGTGATGAGATAAGATGTTCTCGATATTGTGGCTTCAATTGGATTATATCCTAATGTACTTTTATAAAGTGTCAGGCTAGCTGCAGATTAAGGTATGTGTGTAATATTCTTTATTAACAATTTAATGGACTTGCTTTCACTCTATCCATCTTAATCAGTGTTTCCAGTCCACCTGGGAGATCTAGTTAGTACAGAACCTGAAACTCCAACCTGATGAAAGAGGGAACTCAGTGATCCATCAGTGTCAAAAAACAAGAGGGAAGTACTGATAAAAGACTGTTGAGGATCATCTTTAACCTCCTGTCACCAGCACCACTCCAAAAGCTCTCAACAACTGCTCTTGGAGTCACTCAATGAGACATATGCCCTTCCTCAGATCTGCATTCTTCCCCTGCCAGAATAATAAAGGGACTTTTGGCAACAGGCAGAACTTCCCAGATCACAAAACATAGTTGCCTGATCTCGAGGGACCTGCTCCTATAATCCTATTTTACAGTGAAACGCCAGTGCAAGAGCAGCCTGGTTGTGTGGACTCTCCAGTGCTCGTCCATAGTCTCTGCTCTGGTGCTTAGACACTTCCATCTCATTTCCCTCTGAAATTTATTCATGACTAGTTTGTATCTGCATGTTCTGGTATCAACATTGGCCTCCAGCTTAACTAGCTCCTCTCCCTCCCATGTGTTTATCTGCCTGTGCAATCACATCTCTCAGCCTTCCTTTCACTGGGCCGAATAAGCTGTGCTTGTTTAGTCGTCTTTCATAAAGGGGTTCCCCAACACCTTCCCCACTCTCATGACCTGGCTCTGCACCTCTTCTGGTTTCCCAGACTGCACACACCACTCGAAGTCCCCCTGTGCAAATGCTTTCCCATCCCCTGGAAATGCCCTCTCTCCAGATAGCTCCAAGAACCACGGCGCTACCGCAGCCAGCTCCTGCTCTCCAACACCCACCTCTCCCACCCTCAGGCAGCCCAGGAGGGTTAAGTCCTCCACCCCAATCGAGACCTTTCATTCTGCAGCTGCTTGGTGAGAAATTGCTATTTCACACGCACACCAGCCCACCACAGGGTGACCGGGACGGCTCGTGATGCGCTGCACGAGATCTCACCGCTGGCTGGTTCCCCACCTCCCCTTCCCCACCGCTCAGACTGCCGTGTGCATGCACAAACAGGGACTTGGTGCACGGAACCGGGAGCAGCAGTCTTGTAAATAATGGCCAATCAGGGGGGGAAAAAAAAAAAAAGTTTATACATCTCATCTCCTTTAATTCCCTTGCAATGCGATGATTCTGCAAGGGTGGGTCGGTCGTAGCTGCAGGTGCTCCCGGACGGGGGAGGAGCACAAAAATGAAGTTGTTTGCGGCTTTTGATTCCATCCCTGGAATTATTTACAGCTGCAGGCAATATTAAACTATGTAGAGCAAGTGTCCTCATTTACATGCTAATTCATTTATACCCTCTGGATTGATTTCTCCAATTCATTTTCAGCCCACTAACTCTTCTGATATGAATTATATTATCACCTCCAGAACAGCAGCAGGGAAATGTGACGAAGCCACCCCAGCTCTTCTGATCTCTAATTGCCCTCGCTGTTCGGAGCCGGCATGGCCAGCTGCAGCTTTGCCTCCTGGCTACCAGCACCCAGCTTCCTTCCATCTCCTGGAGAAAAACCAGCGGTGTGGCTCGGAGAGGGAATCATCTCACTGCCATCGCTCGTCTTATTCTGGGGAAGACCCAAGAAAGAAGACCTTGGGCTTGCTTTGGAAATCATTCCCTCTCTGCCCAGGAGGAGGAACCACCTCATTTCAGAGTCCATCTGTGTTCTGCAGAGGGAAGTCCTGGAGTCGTAAAGAAATTGAATTAATCCTCCATTTCCCAAGGGACTTTCTGAGGCTTCTCAGCTTTTCACAGCAGCCTCACACTGTGCTGGACAGACATGACACATTCCCAGTTTTCCCCACCTTGGGAATGAGATACTCACCAGTGGAAAGGACACAGTGCCCAGAGAATGGAGAAGAGCCAAGAAGTCTGTTCACACGTAGAAGTAGCTGAAGCAGTAGGGCTTTACTCCCACCCCCGTCACTGACAAGGTTTAGGCATCCTTTTCCAGGAGGCACAGACACTTTTCCAAACGTGCAGATGCCTCTCTGGAATCCCTGGCTGACGTCTGCCAAGGCAACAGCAGAGAAAAGACCCATCTCTTGCACTGCACTCGAGCAGAAGGGTGAGTCTCCAGGACACCGGACGGACTTGAGGGAGGGGAGAGAAACCACCAGCAAATGAAGGAGGGCACATGCATGACGTGGGTGCAGCGCAGAGCTGCCCACACCCCATCTCCCTCAACATAACTGTGAAGTTGTGCAGGTTAATCCAGGTACAAGCCCAAGTGCAGCACCTGGGTGAGGCAGCAGCTGAGGAACCCATCACAAGGGAGATGCTCAGCTGGACAAAGCACCTGAATCTGGACCACTGTGGTTCATCCTGGCCAGACACTTCCCTCTCCCTTTGGCCCAAAGTGTCATCCAGCACAGGAACCCAGCTTGTGAGATAGACACCAGCACTGTGGTACATATGGACACATCCAAACTGGATACACAGACATGGCATTCAGTATTTCAAAGACTTCCAGAAGCCATTCTACAGCCTAACTCATTCCTTGCTCATACCCAGCATCTTGTTTGAACAGCATGATCTGTCAGAGGGACTGGATGGTCCAGGACTGATGGAAGTTAAATGGGACCACTTCCCCTCCAAAAATCTGAGCAAAATGAGAACTATAGGGAAATAAAGAGGGTTTGTGGCTTTGTGCTTTTTTCTGGCTGGCAGGGAAAGGGCAGCTCTTTGTTCCTGATTTACATCATCTGAAACAATTAATTTGTGAAAGCCACAGAACCATTCCCCTTGACATCCAGTGTTTATTATGCTTCAGACCATTTCAAATGAGCACTTGAAAAGGAGAGGGAGCCCCTCTGCCTCCTGATCACTGGAGGGAAGGAGAAAGTTGTCCTAAACAGAACAACAGACTGTCCCTTCTTAATGGCACTTCAAAGCTCCCCGGACAGGAAAATTGATAATTGTGTCAAGTACAGTTTTTCTAAACTTCATCATTTAGCGCTGAAAACTGTGCTATTGAATTCATATAGTTCTTTGATCAAGACCAGTTAATTAAGTTATTCCCTTGATATGACTCTTATCACTTTAGTGCCAGACCTACATCACACTTATGCAATTTACATCCTGGCTTTGATATGCATCGTTTAAGCTTCCCAGACCAAAATCACCGGGTTTCTGTAGATTCCCTGCTACCTTGCCAGCTTCACCAATAGGATGGGCTACAGGTCAGTTATTGATAGAGAGACTTTGCACCCCAGAAGGCTCCTGGGTTTCTCTGCTTTTGGTGACTCCGGTCATTCCTTCCCACCTGATACCTCCTGACCCTTCATCTTCACAGCCATCTTCCATTCACCCTCTATTTCTGACCAACCATCCAGGGGCTCTTCCGGCAAATCCTCCTCCTCCTCCACACTTCTGCTTTCCACGGGAGAGTGACAAGCTCCAATTTAGGTCTCCACAGTTTTTCTTGGGCTTATCCCCTTAAACCGGATTAGCTAACGTCTTAATGCCAGTGACACCAGTCACAGCTCACCATCTGATCCTGCCTTTCAGGATTTGCTGCATCTCTGCACTTTCCATTGCTAAACCAGATCCTCTGATCTTTCCTTCCAAGGCCCCCAACTCCCCGTCCCCATCACCCTGCCACCGTGGCCTGCTCGTTTTACTCATCTAAGAGATGCCCAGATCTCCTCCTTTCCTCACCCAGCACCTCCAGGGTCTGAACTCTTCCATCTCGCTGACAGCCTTTGCACTTTCCCTGTTTTCATACCTACAGCTATCTCTTCCAGACTCTTTCCTTCACTCTGAGATACAGCCTTCCTGGAACACTTGCAGCACCCCTTCCTCCCTTTTCTTCTGTATCAGGTACAAGATCTCAAGGCTTTCTTCCCCACCGCCATTTACACACAAAGCAGCCCACATGGTGATTCCTCTTTTGTCTTTTAAACCCCCTTTACAGACCCACGTCCTTTCCAAGCACTCCTTCACTCTTCACCCATCTTCACTGTGAGGTGGAGATGCTGCTGCTGTAGCTCTCTCCATGCAGCTGTGCTGAGCAGCTGCATCAGGAAGTCCTTCTCCTCCCACCTCCACCCCTTTGTCCTAGACCAGCTCATAAACATCTTCGGGTCAAACCAAGTGTTTCATCGAGCTGTCTGTCCTGATCATCTCTGTTCCTGAATCTTAGCGAGTCCCCTGCTCCCTGGGTGGAGGTGAGGGACTCTTTTTGGCTCAGTAGAACAATTCTTACAGGGCAAGGACCAGCCTGCATCTCCTACAGAGGTTCTGCACCTGGCGCCCACTTGTGAGCAAGAGAGATGGAGTGATCTGCAACTTTCCATCACGGTTCTTCCTTGCTGGGATGGGACAGAGGAACCACTGAGAGCACAGTGAAGGAAAGACAGGCAATGGTGAGCCCTGGTGCTTGGCCTGCTCAGTCCCACCATGCCTCTGAGTGCTCCCCAGCATGTCCACCACAGCTCATTCTGGTTCCCAGCTCTCTGCATGATGTAAAAACCAGTCACGTCCTCTGTATCGATCAGGCTGTCCCTCCACACACATGTTCCCTTTGTCCCCCCTAAAATAAAACCCCAACTGAGAAGAGTCACCAGCTGGAGTTTAATTTCAGACTCCAAGGCGTATCTGGAGCCAATTTGCAATGCGCTTACTCCGAAAATCACCCTCCCCTGTGACGCTTGACAGCTCCAGACCACAGTCCTGCTCTCAGCTCCGAAGGAAAAATGTTTTAATTTGTCACAAACCAATTATAGCGTCTCATCTATCCCTGAATTACTCATCTTGGCTACAGTCTAGGACAAAGGGCCCCTCTGAGAGGAGATTAGACATGGATATTAACATGAGAAAAAGTGTCCACTGTCTCACCTTGCTGGGGACGCAGCTTCCAACGAGACAGGAAAAGGAAACCCCTCCTGACTGACAGCCGGAGGGAGGGCTCCCATCCCACAGCAAATCCCTCGTTTCACGCGGAAGAATAGTCACGACAAACTCCGTATTCAAATAATATTCATGCATGGCAGATAACAGAGTCACGGCTGGCAGAGCTGCAGCATGAATATAAATAACCTTCGCTCCCTCGGCTGCTGCCGCAGCCGCTTTGCCACCGTGCCGGAGCGTGGGCGAAGGGGCTGTCAGAGCAGGGCAGGGTAGGGATGCTCCCGCGGAGGCACTGCCTCTTCTGAGCCCCACGTGCTGCCCCTCCAACGAGGCCCCTCTCCCTTGGGCCCTGCACTGGGTTGCCATGCTCTCCCATGGACTCTCAGCAAGGCAGTCCTCTCCAGCCACCTCCTCCCGCCCCAGCTGCCAGGCGTGTTTGTGGCTCTCACAGGGCACACCAGCATCCCTGCGAGTTCTTGCTTTGGACCAGACCTAGTTTCCTGGGCTCCAAGTTCCTGTGTGTCAGCGCTCCTTCTTTCCCTCCCTAAATCCATGCAGGTCTCACGTATTACCTTTCAACCCAACAGCCCAGCCAGCGTGTCACCTTCCAAGCTGAGACACAGCCTTGAGGATGCTTTTTTGACTGTCCCATCTCCTGAGCAGCTCATGTTCTGATTCATCCAGCTGGAAACAGGAGGTGAGCACTCAAAGGCAGTACCCACGGCTGTCACGGGCAAGAAGCACTTTGCATGTACAGTTGCAATGGTGACAAGTTCCAGCCACTTCAGTCGGCAGTGGCGACAAAAAGCTGTGGGCAGAATTGGCCTCAGTCAGCTGGAAAAGCTGGATGTGTTGCTGCTCTGTCTCAAATGGACTCAAAGCATCAGAGGGCAACCACAACACTTCTTCCCCATGCTCACTGCAGATCAGCTTCTTACTTGGATGAAGAGGGAGACGATGAAAGTCGATTTCCCTTTGTGCTCATGGCAAATAATTTGGAGAATTCCCCTTGTTTACTCAGAACTGTTAATGATGCGTCAGAAATTACCTCGGAGATTGTAATTAAAGAAAACGGCAGAAGAGAGAGACATGCACACACACACACACACACACACACACACACACAGAGCCTAGCCACAGCTTCATCTGCAAGCCTGGAAGTGACAGAGCCAACAGCAGCTTGCCCATCACCCCAAACCTGCAGAGGGATCCCCAAGAGCCTCCTAAATGGCCGAGGCTCAGGGGTGCAGCCCCCAGGCCCTGTGCAGCCCCCACGCTCCTCTTCAGCTACAAAGAAAGCAGTGCTGGCACTCCAGGTATCCAGGAGCTGGTGAGGCCACAAACCTGACTGGAGGCCATCAGGAAATGAGCAGGAAGCTCAGCCCCCTTAAAACCATTTTGGAAGTGGAGCAGCTGACCTAGAAGAGTAATTAAGCTCTCAGTCATCACCGAAATGCAGACACCCACATGCACACAGCAATGTATCTGTCAACCCCCTGCCAGCCTGACCTCGGGGCTCGGCGTCTGGTGGGGCTGGAGCAGAGCACAAACAGCCCTTTTTTCATGGAGAAGGGAGAGGAATTTGACTCCTGCTCGGTTACAGGAGGGTGCCTGGATTGCCTAATTACTCAGGGGTGACCACTATGGAGAGGCAGCGAGAGCTGGTTTCCCAACACCTCCCTTCCCGCTCAGTCCGAAGGCCAAATCCTCTTGCTTTGCCTTCTGGAGCACTTCCACGGGGTGAGCAAAGCTGCTTGTGCCAGGAGAGCAAACTGGGGTCAGGCAGGGGAATCAGCTCGGCTAAAAGCAGCCAGCTGGAGAAAAGCCATTCCCTTTCTCCACCTTAGCCAACAGCTTAGTTCTTCTAGGGCTCGTTTCAAGCACTGGATTAAGAGAATGGTGGAATTGCAAATCCTGTGAGTCCCAAATTCAAGGCAGAGGAAGGAGGAACAAGCTGGGTCACCCTCACGGTCACCATCAGCAGCTGTCAGGGTGTGCAGGAGCTGTGGGACAGGCTGTACAGAGCTCGGGTTTGGTACACCCTGGCCACAGCCACCCAGCATTCCCTCAGTACAGACAAGAGTTTGGGACTCTGAGCAGGATGCAATTGGATCACTGCTCCACTATTTACCCCCTCATCTTTGGTGCAGAAATAACTGAGGTCAGTCTCGCAGTCAGCCTCACACCAGCCCATCGCCTCCCATTCCCAGCAGCAGGGTGAGGCAGGCTGGGTCCTGCCTGCCCTCCCACTCTCAGTATTTTTCTACCTAGAGACCCTAAAACCTTTTTAAACCCTCAAAGCATTCTCACACGAGCCTCATATCCCCTACACCATGGCTACCATCTCAGACAGACTCCAGATGGGAGAAGGAGCAGTTTTCCCTTCCAAACCTGCTCTTGGAGCATGTAGCTAGCAGGTGCACCACTGCTGCTGTCGGGCAGCAGTTGGCCTTCTCACAAAAGCAAACCCTACAGCAGGTCCAACCACTGCCACCGCAGGGCCCTGGGGTTTTTGGTTAAGCACTTTGCTATCACATTCCTGCGTAGGCCCATTTCCTGCCTGTTTTCAAGGTGGGTAAAGGTTGGAGAGGGAAGGATTGGATGAATTTGGATGATACTGCCACCATCCTCCAAATCCATGCAGACTAAACTTCTTGAGGCTGGAGAATCAGAGCCTGAAAAGATGAAAGCCCAGCAATAATGACAGCCTGGGACAGCTCATCAGGAAAGGTGTTTCCTTCCTTCAGCAGCAGTGGTTTCAGCTCCTTTCCTCTCAGCTGGCAGCCCACAAAGGCAGGTTTAGTTCTGGGGATTTGCTGCTACTGCTCAGGTCTAGAAGAGGGGCCCTCCTCGCCCCCCTCATGTTTACACACAGCCCCAGGGAAGAAAGATCTTCCTGACAGGCAGACCAGGATGACAAGGCACAGCATGCCAGCCCCTGTGGTCAGCATGTCCCCACAAACCAGTTTGTCTTCTCCTGTGGGTGAGCACAGGCCAAAATGGAGCAGAGCGTGGTGCCAGAGCCTCCGTCAGCCTTGTACCCGGTGACACCGCGGTTCTGCCACTCAGGTCACCACAGCCACGGCTCAGCTCTGGCACAACAAGCTCTGCCTCTTGTCTCTCCCACATCTGCTGGCCAGGCTGGGACCCCACGGGCTTTGGGATGTGTGTGATGCTAAAGCAGCAAGGAGGGGAACTGCATTTACACGAGAGCAGGGGTGAGTTTGACACCTAAACAAAATCAGTGGAAAACCCCTTGGTGCCACTGCTCCCCCAGGATGTGCAGCTGGTCCTGCAGGCTCTGAGCAAGAAGTTGCTCCATCACAGGTACACCAAGCTCCAGAGAGGAGCTGTCAGTGCTCACAGCAACCACGACGGCCATACCCCCAGTATCCCCAAATCACACCGGGATGCTGAGATTTGCTCCAGCAATTCTTTATTGGGCAAAAGCATACGCAAGCACGGGGTGTTCCACCACTTGTGCATCCACTGCGGGCACCAGGAAGCCCCTCGGGCACTGGGTCCCACCCCGAGCACATCCCTGCCCGGGCCGGAGAGTCCCACTGCCACCTCGTGGGAAAGGGACGCATCGCCTCTGCTCTGCCGCCGGCACAGCGGGAGCCAACCTCCTCCAGCACAACCCCTGCTCCGGCCGGGAAACGGGACCCGGAGCAACCTCGAGTACCTGGCAGGGAGGGAGAAGGTCCACACAGAGCAGAGGCACCATGAATTAATCTGATCTCTCTGCGGCTGTCTCCATCCCTGCTCCCCAGGCTGACTGGGAAGGGAGGCTGCGCCCAGGGCAGGGGTCTGGCTGCAGGTGCTGGACTGAGGGAGAGTGGAAAGGCTCCCTGCACCAGCCCAGGACCTGCTCCTACACTCCTGGTCTCGCCAAGGTGAGCCACAGCACCGCTTGAGGGCACCGGCTGTCCAGGGACAGAGCTCAGGAATTGAAACATTGGTCCCATGTGGAAGACTCAGGGGTGAGGCAAACCTGTGAATTCCCTTGTGCTCCCAGTTAGCACCTGGTTATTAAAACTAGATTTCTGCTCATTTTCATCACGATAGGCCACAGACAACGAAAACCCTGCTTCACTGAGCAGTCAGAGAAATAAGGAGGCTACAAATCTCCCCCACAGAGGGAATGAAGCACTGAGCAGCCTCTCATGGCTTTGAGAAATCAGCCTACAGCAACTTCCAAAAGAGGTCTGGACACAAATCATTATTGCTGAAACTGCTGTGGGTCGAGAACATCCCACGCCACAGACGCAGAGGTGGTTCTGCTCTCTGCTCCCCCCAAACATGGAGCCTCCAGTTTGCACTGGTGTGATAAGAGGGAACCCATCAATCCCTCTGGCCCCGTCGCATCTCCCTCTCTCCATCTCTGATCCTGGCCAAAGAGCCACAGCACAAGCAGAGAGGGAGGAAGGGAGGGACGAAGGCCCTTCCACAGCCCAGTGCAGTGTCCTGGCTGCAGCCCTGGTGACAGGCATGGGACACCACGGGGTGCCACGCAGGGCCATGCTCCTGCTTTCGGGACTGTAATGACCCGAGCACTGGGTGGGCAAACTGAGCTCTGCCCTCCTGAGCTGCCAACAAGGCTGAACCAGCTCTGACCCAGAGCCGAAGAAGGAAAACAGTCCCGAAAGTCCATGTGCTGGGAAAGGTGTCCTTGGGCCCCATACTGGCACCACAGGGGGGTCCCACTGTCCCTTTGGTCAGCAAACCTGCAGTCTCCACATCAGGGAGCAGAGGAGCCTCTCACAGCCCAGGAGCTCCAGGAAAGCAGCATTGAGGAAGGACCACACCTCTGATGGGCCTCTTGGGGCCTCTCTCAGTCCTGCACAGCTCCAAGAAAGCAGCACTGAGGAAGGACCACACCTTTCAGAGGTCTCTCTGGGCCACTGGGAAAAGGAACATGAAGCTCCTGAGCTTTACTCTTATTTTTTCTGCTTCCATATTTTGGACAAGCGGAATTTGTTCTTCTTCCTCTCTGGCTCCTGGCTCTCAAAAGATCCATCTGCAGGAGAAGGAGCAGACAGAGCAGGTTGAGACCCACAACCCCAGTGCCCCCCAGCGCTGCTCTGTAAGAGGAGAAAGGGCCCTTACCCAACCTCTGTATCATGTCTGCCAACATCTGGTCTTCCTCTTTCTCTCTGTAACGGAACAGAATGGTGTTAGAAAACTGTGCTGTGTTCATGGCAAGCTGGTAGACACCAAAAACCACGCAAATATTGCTCTTATCCCCCAGTAAGAAATGACCAACCTCAGCATACCCTGAGAAGGCTGCAGGAACAAAACCCTACAGTCAAGAGTCTTAGACATTAGCAAATTCCATCTGGTTCCCTTGAAAGCAAGGGCCTGTGTGGGGATTTCCAGAGTTTCTCCCAGCTGGCTGATGAATCATCTGAGTTCCTGGAGTGGTGAGACACCACCACACCCGAGATGAATGAAGTTGAGACACAGTAGCCCGGGGTGCTACAGAGGTGCTCACTGCCATCAGGGACAAGCACACTGCTGTCACCACCTTGTCCTGGGCAGTACTAGAATGCACAAGCAGGAGTTGGTGCTCTGAGGTCAAGACATGGAGGCTGTTCCCAGCACCAGGAGGCACAAATCCAGCTACTTGACGCAGCAGTCTTCCTTTGAACTTGGGAAGGATCCAGTTCTTGGCTACAGTTGCTCTCTCACTTGCTGCACATTCCTGACTTAATGTTCCCAGATTGCTCCTGCATCTCCCATACTGCCTCCAGCCTCCCCATCTCCAGCCTCTCCCTCTCTTCCGCCCGCATTCCACATTTTCACAGCCCTCGTTCCCACAGCAGCTTGAGCTTGAGAGAGCAGTGAACAGGGCTGTGGTCCTGATCTCTTTCCAACAGCTGCTGAGGATGCAAAGACAGCAGCATTTAGGACAAGATGGCTGAGGACAGGTGACCACCCACCTCTCATGGAGCAGAAGTCTGGACTACAGCCACTCATCCACCCCTACTGCCTGGGCAGCAGTGGAAATACAACAGTGTTGGCTCATTTCCCACCATCTGAGGACCCTCACCTGAGTCTGTCCTCGTCCAGGCAATCCACAATACTATTCCGATCATTGACTGTGTTCAGGTACGACTCCAGCAGCTCCTTCTCCTGCTCCTTCTCCCTGGGCGTCTTCAGTTCCTCTGCACAAGACAAGGGAAGCCCACCTCACAGCTACAGGCAGTACCTCCCCACTGTGGCTCCTGCCTCCACCCTGCTCCAGCAGGCCTGATTTTACTCTCCTCACACTCAGGAGCACATCCTGCCTCCCCTCACAAAGCAGAGGAGCGTTGGATGTTACAGGGACAGCTGCAGTCAGGGGACACCTGCAGGGCACCGGCAATCCCTGGCACTGCCTTCACATCTGAAGGATATCCCAGGGCTGGCACACAAAAGTGGGGGCTCCTGGGGCCAGCAGGACTCCCAGTGCGGCCAGTCCTTACCTGGTTTGCTCATGAGGCGTCGCAGCTCCATCTCAATATTCCACTGCTGCTCCTCCAGGTTCTGCTGCTTCATCCTGGAAGGAAGGACAGAAGTGATGAGTTACTGCCCTGCCATGCCCCAGGGTTGGATCCTGCTCCTATCAAGCTAAAGCCTCATATCTGTGTTGCCCATCACCTGGGCAGGGGCCGGTGGGTCAGGGGAAATCTTCCTCCATCACATTTCTGAAGTTTCCCTCCTCACAAGCTCCTCCCAGACCCTGGGTGCTCAAAGGCCCACCAGCTAATACATCATGCTGCTGGCAGCTCTCCCAGAGACATCCTCCACCCTTCTCATCCCACCAACTGGTACAACATTTTTTTGGGCTGCCACACTCCCTCTCCTCCACTGCTCCCAGGTGAAGTGCACAAGCAGACAGGTGAATTTCTGGCTGTACTCACTTGTACATCAGCTCTGATTCCTGTCTCAGCAGCAGCTGTTTCTCATGGATCAGTTTGAACCAATCCACCATAAGGGCATCCTCGGACTCATCTACAGAGGAGACAAAGGGCAAAAAGCTGCATCAGTTCAGCCCCCCTGGCTCAAACACACAATCTCTTGAGGGAGAGCTTAGGATGACTTGTATGAGCCCCAGGCAACCTCAAGAGAAAACAGGAGATCTTTGGAACTCCTGGGTAGAAGGGATGCAGGTCACTCCCTGTGGATTCAAGGAAGCTGCTCATGGCCACTGCTACAGACACCCAGCTCATCTTCCACACGGCTGCCCCAACTCTGCCCCTCTGCATGACCCCACTGAGCCCTGAGAAACTGGAGCCAGCCATGATGGCCAGCCTGGCTTGGGATCCAAAAGCCAGATCAACAGTGGCCTTCCACTCCCAAAACTCTCTGATCCTCAACCAAATTAACACAAGACCTTGCTCATAAAATATGTTACGGAACAGCCAGAGAAGGTTCAAAATTCCCTGGGCTTTATCTTTGTATACCAGGTACCTCGGCAACCTGGTGTCTCACACGCAGCCTGAGCTCCTAAAAATGGAGCCAAGAGTGCCCAGGGGTAGGACACGAGCCTCACACCTCCCCACCACAGCAGGGCTGGCACCAGGTCTCCTTTACCTCCCTCGCAGGCACGCAGCTGCTTCTCCAGATCCACTCCTTTCAATTCCAGCTCGTCCAGCTGCTTCTCGATGTCACGAACCTTCTCCTGGATTTTCTCCTCAGGGAGGTAGTCTGGGTGCAGCTAGGGAAGAAAGCGTAGGACCAAATACAGCTCAGCACCCTCAGACTGCCTGCTGAGCTCACAACAGAGATGGGAAAGGGCGTAAGGAGCCCAACTACAGAGCCCCTGCCTGGGAGGGCCAGGTCAGCAGAGGTGCAGAGCTGGCTGCTCACAACAGAGATGGCCACTGCAAGGCTGTGGCACGTCTGCTGTCAGCAGTAATCCACCCACACTGGTCAGTCCACAGGCATTCTCCCTCCTTCTTTGGGGAATGCAATGTCTACCACGGTTTTGTTTGGCTCTGTCTCATTCCAGCTCCAACTGTCTCCCTGTACTGAAGATAAACAGCAGCCTCTCCACCTTGTCTCTGCCTCAGAGCTTTTCACCCTTTCCCTGGGCATCCAAATAAACCCTCCCAATAAGATAAACTTAGATAAATCTGGACAAACACCCTGGAAGGATATCCAACAACCCCAGCCTGCTCCCCTCACACCTGGTTTCCAGCCATACCTTGGTTGGGGACACCACCTGAAGCGTGCCTTTGCTTTTTGGGACAGGGAGTTTAACTAGAAGGGAGAAAAAAAATCAAAGAATGTCACAACAACCTTTAAATAATTTTATGGTGTGGGACAGGGCCTATACCACCAGAGCACAACAGGCCCCAGATACCCTACAGAGGTCACAGATGATACACATGCATCCACGTGCCTGACCAAAGTAAGAGACATATCCTCACAGCCTGATTTCCTCCTTGTGGCTTGTCACTCAGGTCACAGGTTGCTGCTTTCATCCCCAGGGTATACACAGCCACCTAATTCAGGTATGACTTTGGAACTTCCACCCAAGAACACGGACTTCCACGTTCATTCACTATCTTGTTAAAACCCGAAGATATTTATTGTGGCAAAACCCATCCCTTATTAAGCTTCCAAAGGACAGCACAGAAAGACTGGGTTACTCACCCAGGAAAGATAAACTAAAAACGTCCATCTAGTTCTCTTTTACAAAGGAATATCAGTAAATACTGATGAAACAAAGATGGTCTAGGGGATCCCAGTGTGGATCTCAGGAAACTAAGGTTCAATTCCTCCCACAAAACACTTCCTAGGTGAGAAGTCCCTTAGGCCCCACTACACAGCATTATTTAGGCCCTGGACACCTATTAAAATCAATCCTTAAGCAATGTGTATTTGTTCCACTGTGCCTCAGCTTCCTCTGCCCAACTGTGCTGCAAGGATAACTACAGAAGAGTGTGAGGTATTTGGATACCCGAGGGGCTGGGCTGGATAATTACCACAGAGAGAGAACAGAGGCGTACGTGGATGATGTGATAAGGAAGGAAAACTCTACTATCAAAAGAGCACGGCTGTAACAAAGGCAGCAGCGATGCGGGCTCAGCGCACACACAAGGAGAAAGACAGGACAGACAGACCAGGGGAGCCTCCTGAGAGTCTCTGGCAACTTGAGGAAGAGCTCAAGGGCAGCTCTCCAGTTGCCCAGCCCTCGCTCTATCGTACTCTCTAGGAAGAGTGCAAAAGGAGGTGCTGGATGTGGCTGTGTTGTTCCCGCACTGCCGGCCCCCGTCAGGGATCTCTTCCCTCTGGATGCTGCTGGTTTGCTGCCCTGAGCACTGCCTGCAACTCACACTTCTCTTAAATGTTCCTCCAAGAGGGACTCGGCCTGCCTTGAGCTGTCTGCCTAAACAACACTTCCCTCTCCCAGCTCAGTCCTGAATCTCTGGGCTCATTCGGAATGGCCTCTGCAGCACCTCCAACCAAGGCAGAAAGCTGCACCACTGATGGTGAGAAGGCCACGGTCACTGGAAGGGTAAAATGACACCCTGTGACCAGCTCAGGATCTGATATCCCCTGATACCCACAGGTTCTGGCTTGACAGACACAGCATGGCTTGGCTGCTTGCCAGCAAGCTGGAAGTAGGACAGTTGGCAGGAAAACCCTGGAGCCTCCTTTCTCAGCAGAGAACACCACCTACCACCAAAGAAAATGAATGATCTACCGAAATGCTTGCCTTCCATAGCTCACCACAACCCCAGGACTGAGGGCAGGAGCAGCAGCTGACTGTTCACAGCTCTCTCTGAGGGCTGAGGTAAAAACCTACACAGAGGAGCAGCAGGTCTGTCCCTAACCCACAGCCTGCCCAGTGACAGCAGCAGGGACCAGCCTTTCAGGTGGCAGCCTGAGGCACACAGAGAAGTGGAGGGAGACTGCTGGGACCGTTTCCCAATGGCCCTCGCCCATGGCAGCACTCATTAAACTTCAGAAAGATGGATACAAACCCGGCCTCCCTTATCTTAACTGCTCACTTCCCGGGAGAGACTAATGCTGAACCCCGGGGCTGAGTCTGAGGAGAGAGGAGGTGGAAAGTTTCTGGAAAATGCTGGCAGAGGAGGCACACCAAACTTTTAAAAAGGACAACACAACTGGAGTTTGAACGTTCGGTAGCTGTCAAAGGTGCTGGCTAAGGACAATGCTGGAGCCAGCTGACAAAAAATAAAGCATGAGGCCACTGAGCCGTCAGGACCCATCCTGCTTGCTCCAAGACAAACATCAGGAGCAGGACTGAGCCCTGCTGTGAGAATCTTCTACTCCAGACAGGTAAGACACAGCTAGATGGGGTAAGGATAGGGGAGACAAAGAAGCTGAGCAAACAGGACAGCAGCAAACATCAGGTTAGTTCCAGAAGGTTTCATTAGCATTGTGCTGGGATATGTCAGAGCAAGGATAACTGGGCAGTGGAGGAGAGGTGCACAGTAAAGCTGTGGCTGAACAAACAGGAGTACGAAACTGGATTAAGAGTAGGGACAAACTGGTCAGGATATCTTTGAAAACCCAAGAAACAGCAGCCTTGTCTCCTGCTCCTGTGGGTCCTGCCAGCTGGAGTCTCTGGATGACAGTTCTCTGCATTCCTTTTATTTCCTAAAGCCACTCAACTGAAGAGGAACAGAGACATCAGCTAGATCCCAGTTCCCCAAATTAGGAGATGGTCCTCTTCATAGCACTAAGTCTAAAGAATGACAGGGCAGTGACCTTGAAAAATCCCTATTTCAGTTTCTTCCTTTCCCACTGAATTCTCTGGCCTTGCTTCTTCCTGCTTAGGCCAAGCTGGCTAATAAAAATTAATTACACAGATTTTTTTCCCCCATGACAACAGCTACAGGGTTAGCCACAGAAAACTCGGGGACACATATCCCATACTGACCACTCAGACTGCTCCCTGACAGTGCAGAGGAGAGAGTGACCTTAGTAGGCAGAAGAGATCTTACATGTAGCAGTGTTTGTTTTCAGCTGGTTGCCATCTTCCTCCTTCTTGGCAGAGCCTCCAGGATCTTTCCAGTCTTGCTTTGAATTCTGACAGCTGCTGATAAGATCCGAGCTGGGAATCAGCAACTTCTTTGTGAATCCACCAGATGAAGCTGGATTAAGAAGCATAGACAGGTTTTGGGTAAGAAATTTCAACCCTTCTGTCATAAAAATCTCTTTATTGCCCAACGTCTCTGGCACTCACCACTACTCAACTCCATTTCTAGACCTAGTCCTCCTCTTTTGATGATAATGAAGGGCTTAAGCCCAAAGTAAACACGGAAGAAGCACTGATTACAAGGCCAGAGGAAGAGGGGAATAAACGTTTGGGAGGAGAATAAACAGTTGGGAGCCATCACCAAGATTTCTCAACATTACACGATCACGCAAGAGAGAATAAGTGAAATCTTGCTGGCTGTCTTGCAGAAGAAGGGAAAGCTATGGAGACTGAATCCCTCTCCTTGGGAAGGATGGGAGGCGACCCACCAAAGGCACAAAATAAAGGCACCACAGGGCCAAATCAGGTGCAGAGAGCAAAGACCGCTGAAAGCAAGGCACAGTCTCCACCAACACATTCCTCACACGTGCTTTGCAGCACTAATGCCCGTGCCCTTCCTGATGACCAAAATGAGGGCAAAGCTTTTATCCTTCATACCAGAGTCCTGCTTTGCTGGTGGGACAACTGATGGGCTTGGCTTTGCCTCCTTGTGTGCTGGGCTCCCTGTTCCCACCTGGGAGTCATCAGTAGGTTTCTTAGAGCCATCTTGGTCCCTGCAAAGACAAAAGACAAAGGTAGGAAACCATCCCTCTTGCAGAATGGTCCACAGGGAAAGTTCTGGACATCCCGGGCTGGATCTCCATCTGGGATGGCCACACTTTTCAGGGAAACCCACTAGCTCCAAAGACACTCACTTGTTGGCTACAGGCTTCAACCGAGATCTCCACCCTTCTGGGCTCTCAGACTTGTCTTCAGCAACGTTTGTGCTTCCTGAAGACAGGAACACAGTAAGGTAAATAAAAATAAACAGGAACAAAAACATCCAAAAAAAAGAAAAAAGCCAGATTTGAGTCACTAGGAGATAAGCCATGCACTGGGGCAGGTACTGTGATGCTGCTGCAGCAAACCAGCACCAGCTGAACACGCTTAACGTGGGCAGATTCAGATACAATAGGCAGTAAATAACCTCAGTGGCATTTTGTCCCTTTCATATCAAACACTTTAAAACCTACGCGGCTACAGAATTACAGCCACAGAGTACATGAACAGGCACATTCAACAGCAACACAACACAACCAGCTCAGATCTCAGAGAACAAAGGCTGGGGCAGGGAGAGCCAAAAAAACCCCCACAAAGTCTCAGCAAACTGCAGACAGACACTTCTTCTGGCCCAAAAAATACAGGCCCTCTGGAAGTGCCTGCAACACTGGGAAGCCCCAGAGTATCGTCCCTTGGCCCACTGCTAAGTCACCGTGATGGAAGTTTGGTTCAAAACAGACAAAGAGGCTGGGTGAGCCTCAACTGCAATCAAAGAATCATCCCAAAGTTCTGGCAAGATCTCCCATCTGGGAAAACCTAAGCCTTTGAAAGCCACCAGGACCCCAATGACGATACGACAATAGCAAGGAGAACCACAAATACCTGGAGACCCTCAGAGTATAAAACTTGCCATGCTAGAGGGAGCAATTGCACAGGGATAAATGGAAGTGTGTCCCACAGCTCAGAAAACCCTTACGTGGTGGTACAGACAGAAAGGACAGGAGACATGGACACATTTGCTGTGCTGGTCCAAGAGGAAGGCATAAAGCTGGAGTGCTGTGTCCAGGCAGAGCTGTGTGAATCGCTCGTCCTCACCTTTGATGCCTTTTGACTCTGGCTTGTGCAAAGGGTCAGCAGGTTTGCTGGCAGCCTGGCTCTTGGGCACAGGGTCTGTAATCTTCTCCTGCTTTGGTGCTGTGTACCCTGTTTTGCTGGACTGTGTTTTTGGAGCTGGACTCTGAGAGCTGGTGGGAGAAAACTTGCCACTGCAAAAAAAAGAACTCAGTGAGTCTTTCTGAAAGGATGGGCCTTTTTACTGGCTTCTGTTCCAATGATTTTTATGTGTCCCTCTACATGTCTTCAATACTGAGCCACAAGAGCAGTCAGGACAAAGCAAAGAAAGATGCAGGGACTTCTCCAAATTATCCCAAGGAACACCCTGGCAGTAAAAAGGGAAAGAGAAATAGTGCTTACCTGCTAGGTGCTGAGGAGCCAGTGGAACTGAGTCCTCCTGGCCTGTGTGGAGAAATGTTTGATCCAGACAGAGCCTGTATAATATGGTTACGTGCCTGATCCTTCCCAGCATTCACTCGACTGACCTCAGCAGTGGCTCTGGCAGGGGCAGTTTTATCAGGGCCCTGAGGAGACTGGACTTGTTTCTGAGTGTCAGAAGATTTACTGCTGGAGGACTCCAGTGACCGAAAAAAATTTTCTCGGGCTTGCTGTGTCTTTGTTGTGGAGGATGTCCAAGGAGGCTTCGATGGGGTGCCCTCAGAGCGATCTGTTTTATTCCCCAACAAGGCACCTTTGCAGTCATCTGATTTATTTACAGCTGAGGAGGACCATGGAGTATTTACACTTTTGAAGCCAGAGCTTCCAGAGGATGAAACAGATGGCTTGGTTGAATTAGTGAGGCCTTCCTGGCTGGGTTTCTTCAACACCTGCTCTGGTTTCTTGGGCTCTGCTGCTTTCTGGAACGCCCTGGCAGCAGTAGGGGCTGGGGTACTGTCAGGTTTTTTCCCAGTACTGTGGAGACTGGAGATCTGGACATTGTCTGGCTGCTGATGGCTGGTACAGATGAACGTACCAGGCTCAGGCCCAGCTTTGTAGCTTCCAGGAAGAAGCAAGTTCCAACACTGCCTGCACCTGTGGAGACAAACGTCTCAGGAAACATCCTCCAGAGTGCTGGGAGACACACAGCTGGGAGTGCAGGCACAACTCCACCATCCACAGGAGGGTGAAGGTACCACACTGGCCGTGAGCACATCCTGTGCGCACATTCCTCATGCACCAGAACAGGAGCTGGTGATAGCACAGCCTGAAGCAGGAAAGGTGTAGCTGAAAACAGACCTGTGGACACAGCTTCCCTTACACACAGGTCAAGAGCAAGCCCAGGTTGCCTCCACTCTAAAAAAAACGTGCCACACCACTCTGTCTCCAGTCCCAAAGGAACCAGGCTGGCCCTCTGTGACCCCCAGGGCTGTGCCCCCTCTCTGAAGAGCTGCTGTACCTGAAGCAGTTCCTGTGATAGAGCTTCCCATCGACCAAGTAGCGCTGCACCAGGTGCACGTGTTTGCCACAGACCCCACAGCTGCTGCTGGGGACATTGCCACTCTCTGCCAGGACCCGTTTCTGTGGGGGGAAGCAGTGGGTGAGCAGGCAGGACCACGGCCCTGGACACAGCTACAAATCTCCCAGGCAGGCGAGCGTTTGGCATGCACAGCCACGACAGAGAAGTGACATCCAGGAAATCCCCTCTCCCTCTAATCCCTTTGTCATAGAAGTGCAACAGCCCTCGGAAGGACAGAGTATGGGGAATTTGTTCCCACAAAGCCAGAGGACCAGGGTGCCCTGCCTGCCTGTAGGCAAAGGTCTCTGATTTACATTAGCTGGAAAAGGGCTTCTACCCTGTTTTCATCCCTACTCTGCTTTGAAACTGTTTCCAAGAATTGGATCACTGTTTCCTAACAAAAATAACACTACATCCTGTAAAAATCTCCGTGCCCCATATCTAGGAACAGCATACCCATGTCCTAAGACACCCATGTCCTGTTCACGATATATCCAGGCTGACTGGTGTTTTTCCAGTGACTCCCACCTCAATCTATGCCGAAACCAGACCTCTGGATTAAATCCCTCATAGTGAGCAGAAAATTTAGAGACTAAGTCCTTACCACCAGGAGCCTTGAACTAGCCCAGTACTTTCTATCTCACCGAACAGATTTAAGGTACAAGGAACACCCGAACCCACATTTCTCACCGTGGTAACTGGGGAGGTTTCCTTTGGCTTAGCTCTGGCTGGTGGGTGGGCAGCAGGCAGTTTTGGTGGCACTGGCTTAGGAGGCTCTGCAGCAGGTTTTTTCCCAGGATGTTGCTCTGGAGATTCAGAGGAAGGACGCTTGATTCCAGCTACTGGAAGAATGGAAAAAGGGGATATTTTTAAGGAAATGTAAGGAAAACTCATAGGTTTAGGAGTAATTTACAAAGTAAGAATATCCAGAGGTGCCTGATGGGTAACATGCAAAGCACACAAGCAGACACAGACTTCCTTCATGAGCAGTTCTGTACTGGACCGAAGGGCAAGAGGCAACAAGTGAACTGCAACAACGTTCAGCTGAAACTGCTCATTTTTCTCTTCTCAGGGAATTTAATGAAGAGAAATGCAGAAGCGAAGAAATGCAAATCGTCATCCATCAATGGTGAGAACAAGACCTTGGGTTTTCAGTTCCAGTCCATGGATTGTCTGGAACTGATCCCGACCGAAACAGGCCCTGCTGGAACAGGCAGAGGTGCTATGGCTAAGGAGCTGAAGCACAGAGGGTTTGCTTCATTCAAGCTGCTGTGCTCCAGAATTCCTTCACACCCTGAACATTCACTGCTGCCAGTGTCCACCCCACATCCCAGCTGGGACTCCCACGGAGCAAACAGCCTTGCTGAATGTGGAAATGACCACTAAAAATGGGTAATTCTGCAAAGACTTGGAGGTGCCATAGTGGTGCTGATGGGGAAAGCAAGACTTGCCATAAGCCACCTGCAAATGCCCAATTCTCTTTTCTTTGCAGATGAAATAGAACCCCTCAAAATTCACTCCAAGTGGAGAAAAGAGAATCTCCAACACACTTCAGTCAAGCAGGGAATGGTGCCCTGTGCCCTGGGAAGTGAAACGTCCCTGGGAAATAAGGCCTTGTGCAAAGTTTTTACAGACACGGCCCCCAAGTGTCTCACAATGATGTTATTTCTGCACCACTTCCTATTCTGAATGAGATGTCTCTGTGTTCCTTGTGGGATATTGGAGCCACAGCTTCACTTTCCAAGTGACCACTTAAATGGCCACTCGTCTGAAAAGAGATTATACCCTGCTCAGTAAGCACGGAAAGGGCAGGGAGCAGAGAGGGAGCCCAATTCCCAGCAGTCTGCCCTCAAAGAAGCCAACTATGCAAATAAACACCCAGGGCTCCTACTGCAGGGACCAGGGGACAGCTGACCCAGTAAATAAATAGCTCAGGCTCGGGCTGCCCCCTCACTTCCCACTTGTGCCATTCACTGAATTCCCAAAGCCCAGCACAGCCATGGGTGGCTTCAACTCTACTCTTCCATAAAAGCACGACCTCACTAAAACCTTGTCTGCTCACCCTCTCCTGCGTCCTGCTTATTTCATGGTCCTGCTGGAACCCATCTGAAGGGCACAACTGTGATTCCATGACTCTGCTTGGTGTCAGAGGGCACATTCCAGGCCTGGCTCATTTTCAGACATTCACATTCACCCCAGCAACAGGAATGCAACCAAAGTGTTTTGTGGGACACTAGAGAGTATAAAAATGTGCTGTGCCTGATGATGTGGTAGACAAGATGCAGGGGGGAGGGGGAAAAGACCCCAACCTGACCCAGATTCTCACCACTTGGCACAAACATGATGGAATTTGTTTGATTTCAATCAGAATGGTTTTAAAACAAGAGATAAAAAATGATGAGAGGGAGTGAAGAAGTTGTGAAGGGAGAGAAAAATCATGCTTAAAGGTGTAAAGAGGTGGAGAAGTAGGAAGAGTTTAAACATTAAAGGCAACTCTAAGTGAATTGCTTTCTTTCCAACATGTAGGACATTTTCAATACATATCACACATTTAGATTCACCTTAACCAGTTAAGTAATTCATGTCCCACTTTCTAAAGTTTCCTCTGGAGGAACCTGTAAAATTGGTTTATCATATTATTTCATTTTGTGTGAGCTTAAAGCCAAATATAAACCAAGACTACAATAATGCTCCTGTGAGCCCAGATAAACTCTCCAGTACGTGAATTTAATGCCTTGGCAGCTCTGTGGCCTGTTTTATGTTTGGCAGAATTTCTATCACAATTATGTCAGTTAGGGTGCTAATTTTCTTCTCCTTCCTTCCATCAGTACTGCTGTGCTGTACAAGCCCCACCATCGATGCTGTTCCACTGGCACAGCCTCACAGACAAGCTCAGCCTTGTTCTGTTCCATGCTCTCACCAGCCCTCAGGCGTGGCAAAGACTGGAACAAGGGTGGAGGAGCTTGACAATGGAAAGCTGAGGTGGGGACCATGGAGAGGAACCTTCAGTGCTCCTGTCTGGCTGGACCATAAGACATTTTAGACTGTGTTTTAAATTTTAAGGCAGTAGTTTTAAAGACGAGACACAGCCCCGTGCCCTTCCAAAAGCGCTGGTGCAACTGTAGGCTGGTGTGCAAAGAATTCAGATTCCCCAGTGAAATGGTTCTGGTACCAAAAAGGCCTCTGTGCAGTCTGTTTTGCTTTTCCAAGCTTGTCAGGAGGCAAGGGAAAGCATGAAATGAAGCCCTGAACCTTCCCACTCCTCCAGGGAATATGGTACTTACTGGGAGACCGTCCATGGAAGTAGTTATAATACTGGGAAACGTAGGTGAGGATGCTCAGCCTGTCTGGTACCTTCAGAGCAACCATATCCTCTGCATCCAGCAAGGCTGGGATCCCCAGCTCCTCCTCTGCCACTCGAAATGCCTGGAGAAGGGAAAAAAGTAATAAAAAATAGGGGGGTCTTGTCCACGCCAGGCAGCAGAGCTGCTCCCCATCATAAGTAAGAAAGTGCACTGCAAACAGCCCCACTCAAATAATAACTCTTCTGGGGAACAGCTGCACCAGTTTAACTCCTACATCGTAGGAACCAACAGAGTCATGGCTTCCAGCCACTGCCTTGAGAAATCCAGGCAAGGAGCCAAAAATCTGGCCTGGCAAGCTGGCCATAGCTCACTGCACAGTAACTCACCTGGGCTTCCCCTGCTCTTCCTCCAGCCTGCCTCTGTCTGCGAGTGCACAGCTGCAGAGAGCCAGGCCTGGCAGAAGGGGATGTGTCAGTCCAGGCTGGCAGACTCATTTCCAGGCTCCCAGCCCAGCCTGGAGCGCTCCCCAATTAACGGTGGGCTGCTAGGTGCTTGCAGGCAGCTTGCACCTCTGAGCGCTGTGCAAATGTTAAAGCTCCCTGCCTCCTACTGCCCGCTCTTCTCCATCTGAAAATGGGCAATCTTGGGCTGCAGGAGGGATCCCTCTCTCCCAGATCAGTAAAGGGGAAGAGAGGTGTAATGCAGAAGAATTCCTGATACAAAGCTGCCGTCCAGCTTAACTGTTTCCGTGCTGCCTAACATCTATTTGGGGTAAATATTCCTCTTTGTGGTGTCCTCTGCTTTGAAACTGCAGGTAGAGGAGGTAAAAGCTATTTTCTCTTGCCTCTGAACAAAAGTCTTTAATAGAATACAAAAAAAATTTGCAACATCCAAACTTCACCCTTGCTCAGCTCAGTCTAGGGCTTTTACTAAGGACCTTCTCCAGCCCCTTTCCTTCCCATTTAATGGGGAAAAGCCTTTCCCTTCTCCTTTGGAGCATCCCTGTTGAAATGCCAATACAGCAAAGGAAAACAGCACTTGCAGGACCAGAGGCACAAAGAACACTACTGCTGAAGGCCACAGTGAAAGGGTTAAAAAAATCCTTGAATATATTAAACCCCTCCACATCTGACCTCTGGCACGGACACACACAGTGTTGGTGTACAAGCCAACCGTTCCTGCTCAGAAGAAACAAACAGCCACTATTTTTCAGCAAGATAATTACCATTTTTTTCCACTGGGTATCCCAGTAAAAATGTAACAGAGCTGACATTAAAAATGCTTTCAGCCAGTCACTGCCGGCTGTGTCATCCCAGCTGCCAGCCCAGCCTAGCACTTTCCTGTCTTGTAAACTGGTACTTAATACATTCTTTGGAGTGCTCCCCACAGCACTGGCTGCACAACAGGTCTGACCAGTCGAGTTCTCTTGCTGGACTTTCCTGGTGTGAGGTTTAGTGGGAACACAGGTCATGCCACCTCCTGCCACGCTGTGCCACGGGTCACACCAGGGCAAGGGGCACAGAACAAGTGCGAGGGGCTGCCTGGACCACAAAGAGGAGATGCTCTGTGCACCTCTGGTTTGGCCAGAGCCAGGTGAGCAATGCAGAGAGCAGCATTAGGACGTGGTGTCCCCTGTGTCCTGCAGCATCCCAGTGCTCCTGGAAACTGCTCTTGCCTGGAGACCCAGTGGGATCACCACCTAACAGGATCCGGTTGCCTCCTCCTCCACCTGCCAGCCCAGGCTGGCCTTTAGAGGACCAACAGGTCGTTTCTGCGTTGTGTTTTTCATCAGAGCAGCTCCAAGGGCTTTCCAGGGGAAAAAAGAGCCACTGCTGCCATGTCAGTGCAAAATGGGAAAGTGATATGCTCGAGGCCACCTGAGCTGGCCTGGCACAGCTTCCCTCTGGCACAGGCTCTACCTGCTACACCATCCACCAGCACTGAACCCAAGGCCCCTAGAAACTTTTTTCCTCTTTATGTATTTTTGAAATCTCTAGCAAAAAAAATGCCACCAACTGAATTTTTTCTAGGGTTTGGGGTTGGTTTTGTGGCACTTGAGAAGTGACACATTCTTCCTTGACAGATGACCTTATATGGCAAACTGCAGTTCAAACAAGGCTTTTTTACACGCACAGTGCAGCCCTTGAAAAGAAGTCTCTGACCAGCGAGGCATCAAGGCAGGTCTGGGCAATGGCAGAGAAATAATTCTGGGAGAAATCAGACCCACTTGCATCCCAAGGACAGCCAGAGCAAGGGAGTGTAGGAAGTAGGATGGAGAGTGGTCCAAGGGGGAGGCCAGCCCAGGCCCACAGAGAGCTGGAGGGTCAGTCCCAGTGACAGCCCAGCCAAGGCAGCAGGACACCAGCAGTGAAAGGACAACACAGACAAGTCATCCCGCAGCAGGTGGAGTAAGGAAGGGAGAGCAAAACAAAGGACATAAAAGAAGCTAAGAAAGGGGGAGGAGGGGGGACACAGACTGCAACAAAGGAGGGGAGCGACTCTTTATGAGAAGCACAAAGAAGCTTTTCATTAATAAAAGCTGCGGAGGCAGCTCACAGAGCTCATTTCCCAGACACAAGCAGACACCATCAGCCCAGCTGGAGAAGGAGCAACACTCCGGGACCCTGAGCACTTCAGCCAAGATACGCTTCCATGGCGAAGAGGCCCCGACTCCTGCCAAATACAAAACTTCCAGGGCAAAACGCGTGGTCTGAATGTCCCCTTGAGGAGAGGAAGACACAGGGCTGAACCCCAGAGTGTCACTAACTGCTCACAGGCTGCAGCCCCAGCCTGGGGACAGAGGGTCTGTCATGGGAGCTGTGGACACGGCCAGGGATGAAGGGGAGCAGGAGCTAAGGAGCCACGGGGGGACAAGTTCAGCTCTCCCAGAGGCAAGAAGCACTCCAGTCAGCTCACTGCCTGAGAGCATGTCACTCCTCCAGCCCAGACAAGGGTAAGCTGCCATGGTTCGTTCATATCCCGAGCTCCTGCCAAGCAGCCATGAAACCGTGTGGAGCAATGCCAAGGGAAGAGAAATGTTATAATTTACTGCCTCTCCTTTTGTGATGGAGAGAGGGAGAGGAAAATCCCTCCTTGGATCACTAAGACCATGCTTGAATCCAGTGCAGGAGGGGGTTGGCCTGCCTAACTTCTATTTTCTTTGTGGAAAGAACATCAGAAACTCTAATGGCAGGCTGGAGTGAAGTGTCCAGGCAGGAACAGGTTCTAGGATGCATCCACCTTGATCTCCTCTACCAGGACGGAACAGAAGTGGGAGGACACTCCCTGTGCTTCCCCTCTCACACCAGCTACTTCCCAGCTCCTGCTCCATCCCTCAGGAGCATCACATACTCAACATGTCCATGTTTTGAGCTCTAGCACCTCTGCCTGAGCTCCTGCTGCCACAGGACACACTGGAAACAGGCACCACTGCGTGGCCAGCTAAGGAGTATGAACAGCCTGAAGGTGCTTTCAAGCAGCCAGCCAGCCTGGACATAGCTGTTCAAGGGAGAAGGCTGGAAGGTGCAAATTAAGGCAAAGGACTGGAACACAGCACACTCAGCACCCTGTGTCTGCAGGGTTTCTGCTGCTAAATCACATGAGCTAAGTGCCAGGTCACGGACTAGACCAAAAGTAAACATTAAAAGTCACTTACCAACTTGTTGTTCTCGTACACATTTTCTTTCCTGAGGGAGTCGAAGTTTCTGAAATACAGAAAGAAGAGAAAAATCTCAGGTTGGTGATGTAGAGTGACCTGCTTCACTTCCAGCTCTCAAACCTCTCGGCGCCTCACTGGCTCAGGGGATGGAGCACCCCATCCCGCCCTTGGACAGCTCCAGAGAGAGCAGCGTGGCAGATCCCACCCAAGAGCCACAGACCGGCTGTGCCTCTCAGCACAGAGATGTGCAGCAGGCACAGCATCTGCCCACAGGCAGCGCAAAACAGTTTTGGCACATCTACCCCTGCAGGGCTGACTCCCACAGCTGCCTGGTGGACAGGACACGGAAAAACATCCCAGGCAGATTGTGGGGTTCTGCTGAGACAATCAGGAGTGACCTCTAACTCATGGGGCGGGTTTTTGTCCCCTAGAAAAGCCTTTCCTCTCTCCCACCTCAAAAAGATACACCAATGCCTGCTGGCCAGGTGTTAACACTCTCTGAAAGTACTTTCCAGTCATATCCATGTTCTTCTCCTGTCTTGAAAGTTGTCTCCACACAGAGAGAGCTCAGCCCCAAGGAGGTCTCTCATGGATCCCTCACACACTGCACGTATCACATGCTTCTCCAACACACCCATATCCTCTGATCTCAGAAGCTCCTGGGTCCAGCAGCACATCAGTTCTGGCTTCAAATCCTCTTTTTTCCCTCTGGCAGAACTCCACAAAACCAGCACCAGGAATCTGCCTGGGAAAACCTCTGCCCACAGCATACTGCATCTGATAACACCAAAGTTGCCAGCAGAAATCTTACTCTGCTTTCCCTAGGGCTGTAACTTTTGATTTGCGATCACGATCAGTAACTGAAAAGGAAGTGACAATTACTGTTCGAGAATTCAAGCCAAAGTCAACAATTCCTTTCTGCTGTCCCCAGACATCGCTTCCCTTTTCACCTCTCTCCAGATTTGCTTTCCCACTCCCTGGTCCAACCCCGATGCCACTGTCTCTGCACTGGGCTGGGAGCTCAGAACCTGGGATGTGCTGGGACGGGGATGAAAGCAGAGAGGAGAGTTTGTGCTACTGGAAGTAGAGCCACAACACGGCGTGCTCCCTCACCCACAGCAGAGTGGTCCCCTGCTTAGGTAACAGCCATCATCAGCTTTGTTTTAAACTGGCTGGCACTTGCCAAACAGGGAATACAAAACCGGCTGTTGGCTGGCAGCCCCGCTCTCCAACACTGCTTCCTTCTGCCCAGGCAAGCGGGCAGGGTCAATTCCTTTCCGATAACCCCGTTTCACTTTACAATCCTTGTGTCTGCTGGCGCAGAGCTGAGCGAGAGGCTGACATCTGAGAGGGAATTCTCACCGATAAACAGAAAGCGGCACCAACTTCTGCATTTTTTGTATGTAGCACCTTTATATCCGGTGTGGACCCGCCCTGTTAGCCCATCCCTCACCTCTGGGATGAGCCCGGGTGAGACTGAGAGCCAGGGCAAAGCTGGCTCGCAGCGACCTATTCATGAGACAAACACATGATCTCTATCGCAGCAGGGGAACTTTTTCCACTGCTTGTAACAGCAAGGAGCAAGCCAGGTCCTTTATCTACTCAGCACAGAAAGGGGAGCATTACATCATAAATAAGAAAGGCACCTTAAACAGGCTGGCTCATCATGCCACAGCCTGTGCCTCCTCCCTGCTTCCCACATCTGGTATTGCTGTGCGGGATAAGGAGAGAAAGAATGTCAGATAAGACCCAGAGGTTAAACTCCCCCAAAGAGCACGTAAAGACAAGGCACATCCCACCTCTAAATCATAGACTCTTTCCTGTGCAAAATCAAAGGGAATCGCAGAGGTTTTACTTCAAGCAGTGCTCCTGCACAAAGATTTCCCTTCCCTGAGACAATGGATTAAAAAGAGCAACAAAAATAATCATGCACCAAGAAACTCTCAGTGAAACAATAGATACAACCATCCTTGGGTTAAGTCAGGCCAGAAAATTGTCTTTTTTTAAGAGCCAGCTGAAGGAGGTGATTTCAGCTCTCTGCCTCACTCCCAGTTCTGCCCCCAAATAGTCTCTGTAGCAGGGAAATGCAGCAAAACACTGCAAGGGCAAAGAGGAGCTCCAGCTTCCTTGGTGATTCTGACATGTAAGACACTGGAATTACCATTTATTGTCGGTCAGTGGCCTTCAGCCACATTCAGTGCTGTTTGCTGTGGTGGTGTGTACACTCCCTGGCATGCAGCAGAGACCTAAAAACCCCAATCTTTTGATGGTGAATGTCTCAAATCCCCTTCTATTGCTCAAAAGAGAGTGCAAACAACCGGGTTACTTGGCCATTTCAAGAGTCTCCTGACCTCTCAGCATCACTCTTTCCCCGGCTAGTCAGGTGAACTGCTTACATATAATATTTCTTTTGGAAATTGATCTTGCTGGTGCATCTCCTATCTTGGAATATCAAAGCTCTCTGGACCAATGTAATCCTAAGACAGCAAAGGTAATACAAACAGAGAAGTAGGAGTTCTCCACTGAGAAAACACAGGCAACTGAATTAATTAGAAGAGTTGAAAAATATAAACGTGACCCAAGAGAGGCCTCCAGTGCTGGCAACAAATGAGAGTGGAGTTCACTAGCACAGGAATAGCAGAGTTTTTAGCTCCCAAAAAAACCCTTTCCTTAGCAAGCGTCTGAGCATTTCTCAAGCCCACAAATCTCCGTGACCACCCCCTGCTCCAGCTGCACAGACCCAGCACTCACAAACATGCCACAGTCCTCTGCAAGCACATGTGCTTCCAGAGGAGGAAGCTCTGCTGCTGCAAGCTCTAACTTGATTGGAAACTTGACCTTGGAGCAGACTGGGCAAAAAAAAAAAATATCCCAGAGCCTCTATGGCACCAAAAATTTTTCTGCTTTTTGGCACTTCTGTGCTATTTTCTCTACAGGCGATGAGATGTGCAGTCAAAAGGATCACTGAAAAAGAGTGAGGGGCTCTTTGCCGGCTCACGGTCCTTGGACAGGGGGCTCAAACCCAGCAAGCTCTGCTGGGAACAGGACCTTCCAGCTGCGCTCCTTCTGGAGGTGCAGACCGGGGCAGGTGGGACAGGGCTGGGAATTCCAGGCAGGAGATGTCCCCCATGTGGTCATCCTCCTCTCAGGAATGCCTGCTCCACACTGCCCTGCTCTGGCTGGCAAGTGACAGAATGCTGCCGGGGTGGCCCCCGAGCCATCCTCCCGCTGTCACACAAACCACAAACCCACCAAGCCACGCGGCTCTGCTTCACCCCAGCCTTTTGCTGAGGAGAGAGACTGCACACAACCCATCCCCAGCAGGGCCGGGGTGACCTCATCTTCCCCCGCTGAGCTGACAATGACCTGGAAATGCTGCTGGAGGAAAGGGCACCGCTGCTGCTCAGCTGCCAAGGGGGATTTCACCACCAGCCCGTTCCCAGAACACCAGCTTGCAGTCTGGGAAAGAGCAAGATCCTGGACGAAGAGAAGGATCTTAATCAAAACCTTTCCTTGACATCTGGCATTAATATCCGAGCATGCACAGCTCCCCTGCCTCCTCTAACTCAATCATCAGGACAAGGCCACTAAAATTGTGGCTGAAGCTTGCACAACCTTCACCACCACACACGGCAGCTGCTGACCTCAGCCTCCTACCAAACTGCCACGAGGCTTCAGGTCCCTCTGACAAGAGATGTCCCTGGGCTCTACAACCATCCCAGAAAATGGGCTGGAGCCTGCCTGACACAGTGTGTGTGCCCAGCTGGGACTGACTCTGAAGGGATATCTGGGACAAAAAAGAACTGGATTTCCATGGTAATTCAGCATGGATCTCCACTCCCCCCGAGCATCCTTGCATGAGTGGGAAGTGAGTGGGAAGTGCATTTCTAATTTTACACAGCCTGCCCTGTTCACTGGTAGCACACAAGCCAACACCAGTTAAGTCTGAGAGAAGTTATCATATTTTCCATATGTTTTCCAGCAAGAAAACAGGAAGGAAGGAGAGACCCACACCAGCCCGTCCTCTGAGCCACATACCTCACTAGAGAAGACTATGTTTATGTCCACGTTTTGAACTTGAAGTTTTCCTGGTAATTCTTCAGGCTCCTGCAGGAGAAATCCCCTGCACTCAGCCCAAGAACTTAATTTGTGTAAACCAAGACAGAAAACACAGTGTTGCAAAACTGATGCTGTGACTGAATCATGTTCTCCAAGTGATCTATGCAGCAGAGCTGCTGCCAACACACCAAGCGCTCCAAACACCAACTGCCCCTTTCTAGTTTTACTTTCAGTCTGATGTTTTTAATCTTTAACTAGGATCTTTGGTAGAAGCAAGGACAGGAGCCCAGGATGAACCCCTGGGCAGCAGGAGTCACAGCCACACTTGCACCCAGCTGCGCTTCTCCACCGTTGTCCCCTGCACCAAGAACACTCAAGAGAAGCTTTTAGGGATGCATGGAGAATCTGCACAAGAATTCTGCCCCAGGATCTGACACATGGCACCCAGCAACCCTGGCCACCAACCACCCGAAAGCACCATTTCCCTCCAGCAGGACTTTGCCCAGTCAGTGGTACACGTGGTGCTTTCCTGCATTACAGCACTGACACTGAGGAAGGAGGTCACAAATAAAGGCTTCTCTCACTTGAACCTTCAGGCAGCCCTTGCTGAGCTGCTCCAAGTCAGAAAGAGCTTCTGTGCTGTCCCAAAGTCAGGCAGAATGTCCACCATAAAAGAAAATGAAGGGGAACAGAGAGATGCCTCAAGGAACATCCCCCCTCTTCAGCACAGGAGAATTTATTTAAGAGATGTCTCTCCACGACCCTTGTTGGGCAGTTCAAGGATTATGAACAACCCACTAAACTGGGCAGCAAGATTATTCCAGCTCTCACGTCGCTGAGCCCCTGTGTACAGCCGTGCTCCGGATGGGCCAGCTGCAGGAAGCAGTCGCAGCCCCTCCACGAGAACACCTCAACCTTTCTGCCCCGGCGTCTTGTATTTTTGGGGCTGTGAATCAAAGGAAGGAAAGGAAATATTTGGAGTCACGTGGACATGACAGCATGTCAGGAAGTCATACACGGCAACACCACGGTGACTGCCCAAGCACTGGGACAACAAAGCGTGCCTGGAGCTCCTGTACTAACCTCCCGCTGCCCAAGCGCTCCAGTTTCTGTCAAGTTTCAAGATAACAGAGGAGAGAAAACAGATCTTCTCTTGGGTTCAACCAGAAGCAAGACACCTGTAAGAGGAATGTCTGCACACAAACCCATGTGGCAGGATGTCCTGGGAGCATGAGGAAAAAGGCAGAATACGTGGGACAGGAGGAAAACTGCAGTACAGACCACCCAACCTGTTCCCCACCCAGCTGGGCACATCTGACCAGGAGAGACCTAACGCTTAAATCAATATTCCTGGGCACTCTTTTCAGTGCTCCCTTGCCCTATCTTCCCCCTCAATGCCCCCATCTCAAAGTCCAAAGAGCTCAGGAAAAAAAACCAAAGCCAAAAAACCCCAGCTATGAAGCAGGATCTATGACTCCCTTTGGCAATTCACCTTCCCAAATGTTAACGTTTGGGCAGGGACAGTTCAAAACCCACAGGGCACCAGCAATGGCACCAGCATGGCATGGAAAACACCTCACCTCCCACAGACAGAGCTCTAGATGGGAAAAACAAGGATGTGCAGGAATCCAGTGGCTGTGGGGCCCTGCCCTTTTACTGCGTTTTGTTTAAATAGCCCTCGCCTCGCAACTCGTGAGCGCTGCACTGCTCGGGCTGAGCGAGGAGAGCCCAGCCAGAGCAAACACAAGGGCAAAGAAGGAAACGCTGCCCCAAAGATCGGTGCCTGAACTTGTTTTGCAATGGAAAGGACGCATTGAGAACATTTATAATCCAGCTACTGAGGGAAGAAAAGGGAAAAAGGAAAAAAAATATATGGAAAAAACCAGCACGTAGGCTGGGAGAGCGGAGCTTTTCTCCTGGAGATTCTGAGCGTGGGTGTGAGCAGAATGCTGCTGGTGATGTGCCCACAGAGAGGGCAAGAGCCCAGGGAAGGTGGAAGGCCTGGGGTCCACAGCACGATGGACAGCGGGATGGCCACAGCCCATCCACAACTTGATGGGCGGTGGGATGGCCACAGCCTGGTGAGGGGTCCCGGGCGGATGGAGACCACGGGGTCCGCAGCTCGATGGACGGCGGGACGGCCACAGCCCATCCACAGCTCAGTGGATGGTGGGACGGCTGCAGCCAGCGAGGGTTCTGGGGGGATGGAGGACGCGGGGTCCGCAGCTCGATGGACGGCGGGACGGCCACAGCCCATCCACAGCTCAGTGGATGGTGGGACGGCTGCAGCCAGCGAGGGTTCTGGGGGGATGGAGGACGCGGGGTCCGCAGCTCGATGGACGGCGGGACGGTCCCGGGCCGCGAGCGGGGGGGTCCGAGCCCCGCCGAGCCGGCAGCGCG
>WEIT01031368.1:185872-221143 GCA_013389985.1 Dryoscopus gambensis
CTCGGCTGGGCGCAGAGGTCTCGCTGTGGCGAGGAAGGGAGGCCAGCCGGGAGCTGGGGGTCTGTCCCCGCTGGGGCAGCGCATCGGGCACCGGCAGTGTCACGGAATCGCGGAATCGTTCGGGTTGGAAAAGACCCGCAGCTCGCTCCCCGTCCCGGCCCCGCGGAGGAGTGCGGGGTGGCTGGGTGCAGGCAGCCCCCGCTGCCGCCCTGCCCCGCGGGGCTCGCTCCAGCGCTGCGATGGCCAGCTCCCAGCAGCTGCCCCGCAGCGCACACATCCCGTAAAATAACTCACCAGACCTCATGCAGCTGACAAAACACGAGAAGAGACAAGGTAACACTTAAACAGCTGCCTATAAATTAGGTGAAAATAATCAATAATACATATAATATATTAACGGCATTTCTGTGACATGATATGGATAATATACATTAATATATAAATACCTCACAAATAATTCAGAGTGTTTCCATTTCATCAACAATCACTGGCCAATGTATTTACTTTATGGTAAGGATTATACATTTCATTATAAATGGCTTGCTGGGCATGTCAGCAACTTTTACATCTCCATTCACTTTATTATTAATGGTTTCCTGAACAGTAATGGCATAATAATGCACACAATGCAGCATGAATATTTGATGTGGCATCTATAGTTTCCCATTTATCATTTATAACAGGCTACAAAAACATTATAAAACATTTATTACAAATTTATAGATCACTTTATACTAAAACAAAGTTGTGTTATAAATACATTATTAATCCTTTATGCCGTTTATAGGAATCCCTTGTAATAAGGCCTTAGCATATGTTGCTGCACAACCGTAACAAGAGTGGTGTGGTGAGGAGGAAATATGGCACTGTGAGCCTGCTCCCAAGTCCCGGGTGTATTCTGTGATAGAAAACAGAAACATCTGCACTCAAAATTAATCAGACTACCAAGGGACCAATCAAAAGAAACGCTGGATTAACTCAAAGTTGGGTTTTTACCCCCTGCTTCCCTCAAAAAAAGACACTTTCTGGAGCCCTGAAAGATGAGCTGTCCCACATTTCCACAACACCTTTGATAAAATTTCATAATTTACAAAAAGCCTGGCTAACGATGAGCAGCCCTTCCCATCCTCAGGTGCCTTAGGGCTTGGTGAGAAATAAAGAGGAAGCGCTGGGTTTAGGAAATGTGTCTGCAGAGTTTCTGTTCAGCAGCATGCATCCCCTGCTGCGCTTCCAATCGACATAGTGCAGCACTGGGAAACGAGGAGAAGGAAATGAGGTTTGGAAATGGAGTGGTTGCCAGTCTCCAGTCATACAAACAGTGAAAATCAGCTCCTGAGCGCAGCTTTGACACAGCTGTACTTACCCCTTTCAGATTTAATGGCCCAGATCGGGCACGGCCCAAGGAACGAGACCCAGTTTTTAAAAAATATATTTGTTTAACATGACAACCTGTCTTCTAACGAACCCAGCTTAATGAGTCAACGCAGTTAGTCCCTTCTCATTACCTCGTGCTTTGGGAAGGGGCAGCTGGGGCCGGGTGGGAGGGACACAGACCCACGGAGTGGAAAGCCAGGCTGGCCTCAGAGCAGCTGTGATTTCCTGTGTATCACAGGCCGCTGTGTTTCACCTCGTCCCTCCCTGCACTGCGCCCTGTTTTTCACTGGGACGGCCGTACCACAAATCCAGGCTTGCAGACACCAGAAGAAGAAACTATTAGCTGCTGGCTCCAAGCTGTGCATCCCGAGAGAGGGTTAGTCTGGAGGTACAGCCCTTGGTACACCAGAAGAATCAGGTCCGCATTATCCACTAAGGTGATTAAAATGACATTGCTGAAGGAGTTTGCTAATGCAGTAAGAGTCTTACTGCTGGCCCGCTAATGGCTTTCCAAAGTACAGGCAGCAGAGACTGGTGCACTGTTAGGTGGTGATTAAGGAGAGCTCTGTGGGAGTTTGCAGCTATGATGAGTCTTTAATGCACCAACAGGTAAACCAACACACGCTGAGAGGGGAACGGGGCAGGAAGGGAGCAGAGCTGCCTGTGCAGCTGCCTATTAGCCACAACCACTCCTCTCCCAGGATGTTCCTCAGGGGATGATGCTTACAAATCCTTACTCTGGATTGTACCTTTCCTTTCTACATCGTTTCCTTCGAGGGAGCCTTATAGGTCCTTATCCTGTTTTGCAGACCTTGCCCATGCTCACTGAGCTCTTCCCAGAGCTGCTGGGTGAGGTTTCCTACCTGTGATGCACAGCTGGCTCATGGAGCAGTGTGTCCTGGAGCACAGTGCCTGCTCCCCTAGCTCCCTTCCCAAGGTGTGTTTGGAAGCTTGTTGGAGCAGCAATCCATAGACATGGACTGATTTATTCTTCCCTACTTACAGACACTCGTCTTCCTCATTCCTTTTCTCTTCTTAGATACCAGATTGCTCTGGAGAAATGCTGAGTGCTTCCTGACAGTTGCTATGACTATGTCTAGTGGGGATCACTCTGCCATCACCTCTTAAATTTATCCTGGTTCCCATATGTAGCAACTAATGGATTTTACCATTGGTAGAGAAAAGACTTAAATATGTGACTAGGGCACCCTAAAGCCCAAAAAAACCCAACCAACATTTGTCAGCTTGAAGATTCAAGGCGGGGAAGGGTCGATTGCTTGTATCAGAAAATGTGGGGCCTCATGAAGCTGAGAATCAAGTGATGCATTTTTTTTTTCTCATAAAAGAACGCAATATCATAGAAAAAAAAATCACATCTTTTAACTATTGTGAGAAATCAGCTGATCAAATTGAGCTACTTCATAATTTTGCCGTGGGCTGTGTGCAGGGCTGTTCACTCCCAACAACAGGAAGTGTGTGTTGTAGCCAAGAGCTCTCATACATCCCCGTGCCAATGGCTTGAATTAAATTGAGGGATTTAAAACAAGAAGGAAAAAGTATTCGTCTCATCAGTAACATGCCTCATCAGCTCTCTCTTCCCAGAAGGCAGCCAGGCTGACTCCACAGAGATGGAAAGGCCCCAAACAGGGAAAGGAAAGCCCCAACAATTTCACAGCTACTCACGCAGAAATGCTTCCACATGATACCTGCCTCCCCTCAGAGTCTGACTAGTTTGACCTGCAAAAGTAGCAGAAAAAAAAGTTGTTATGAAATTCAAGTCTGAACAAGAATTTCCACTTCTTCCATTCTTCCAAGAAGATGAAAGAGAAACGTGAAGTTACAGGAAAAGGCACTTTGGTAAATCTCTCTGCAACACATCCCCCTGAGAAGCTCACAAATGGCAAACCCATTATCCTAAAATCTCAAAGGACCAAAACCAGTGAGCATCAGAGCAAAGAGTGTCCTATCACCCAGGTATAATGCAATATCACATCAAAACAGAAAGTCTCTCTCCTTTGTCCCTCCTGCCCATCAGCCAGATGTCCTGCTGGCTTTCCTGTCCCCCGCTGCAGTGAGGTGAGGGACAGGCTTGAGGGTGATTTCAGAAAGTTATTTCCAGGCAACAAAGGTAGGAGATTGCTCACATCCTGCATCCTACACACCAGGTGAGAGGAAAAATGAAAGGTCCATAAATAGCAGCTTGGTGGGTCACCAGTCCCAAGGAGCTAAAAGCAGCTCTCTGAGAGGGTTGGGGTGGTATTTATTTCACAAGGTGATCTCCCCTTGTCTTCCCAGGAGGTGAAACAGATGATGGTGATTCCCAGTCTTTGCACTGCCACGGCAGAACACTCTCTCTGGTCCTCCGGGAGCTGCAAACATCCCCATTCTTATCAGAAAGAGAAAGCAAGGTGTGTTTTGCAGACCAAAACCTGTTTGGATCATGCAACTGGGTGAAGTGACCCCAGGTTTATCAAGGCACCACCATGGGAGCAGGACACACCCTGGAGCAGGAACTGGCTCGGGCACTTCGAAATGCTGTGTCTTATCAGTAGAGCAGAGTTTAAAGCCTGTAAATCCAATAAAATTTGTTAGTGATTAACAGCGTGAGCGTGCTGGAGCAAAAAAGCAATTTGTGTTTTCCAGTCCTGTTGCAGACGTGAGTAAGTGAAGTTTCGTTTTCCCGGTAGTGAGGGTATGCAAGGTCTTGTTCTTGTTTCAAGAACACAAAGACACTTGCTCGTCATTCAGCTTATTGCTGAACCCTGGAAATCCAGCTGGAACCTCACCTGGAAAAGAAGCCAGCTCTTACCTCAGGTTATGAACTTAACAGCAATAAAATCCTTGAGACACAGTAACTCTGAAGGCCAGAACTTTCCACCTTTGCACGGAATTGATGGGAAAATCTACAAATTGCCTTGTTTTCACTCTGACCAAATCTGAAGCACTACGTGCTTTATTAGGGGGAGAACAGGGACTCCCCTAGAACATCTATGACAGTACAAAATTTGGACTCTCCAGTCCTGGCATACCAGTGTGGTCACCCCGTGTCCCTGTGGTGGTGCCTTGGTGGGTGCAGAACCAGGGGGTGGCCTGGTGTGAGGCACTACAAGCTCTGCAAGAAAACTCATGGTAGATGTGTTTTAGGATGCCCCAAAAGGGCTGAGAACCCTTAGAAGTCTCACTCCTCTCCAAAGATACTCACAATAAAACCATATGCATGACTTTAGATTTTGAATATCATCATTATTGCTTTAAAAAAAAAAGAGAGAGAGAGAAAGGGAGGTAATTTTATTACTCTTATGGTATGTTTTCCATTATTTGCATAACTGCTTAATGCTAACAAGACAACTAGCAATTCTTACAGCTTAATAATTACCCAGCAATGACTGGGCTATTGTAGCTTAATTATTTTTTTAATTGTTGTAGGGGGTCTTGACATTTTTTGCCAGTATCTTTTTGTGTTAGAGATGGTGTTCCTGCAAACAGGCTGATACCAAAACACCACCAGCAACACAGGACAGGCAGATGTGTCATTATAGTGGTCTCCTGATTTTAAAATGATTGGAAATTTCAAGCTCTATATCCTGCTACTTTAGGGCAAAATTATCTAAATACAAAGAGAGGCAACACAGAGATCAGTCCACCTTAGGCAAATGCCACCCCTATAGCAGCCAGGCTGCTGAGCTGGCATGGGGCTGGCTCTGACACTCCTAAAATTAAAAAAAGTCTTGCCATTTTTAGCTTTTAGCAAACAAGTCCTCAAGTTAAGTGTGAGCCGTACCGTCCTGAACTGTGGTGTGGCCAGAAAGAAGTTAATTGAGGGCAGGCAGGGCCAGGACTGCATTTGTCACTGATGGAGGTCACAGATGAGGTTGGCTGGAGGACAGGGATGGCAGGGCCCCAGGGAGCAGTCCTGGGAATAGACTCCACTCACAGACACGAGGTAATGGAGAGTTTTCCTCTCCTTTTTTTTATTTTGCACAAGACTTCTTGCCTGCTGCTCCTTGCAAGGTGAGGCTTCTCTGTACCCTTTCTCATTTCTCACAGCTGGCACAGCAGAAGATGGCCCCAGCCCCGGGAGGAGGCTGGAAGAGCCGTGAAGGGCGACGCTGTCAGCTCAGCCGGGATGGGAGGAGAGGAGGTGCTCAGCCAGGCAGAGATGGAAGTTACAGAGCGCAGATTACAGGCAGGCAAGTGTCAGGGCATCAGTACCACTGTCACCAACCATTTGAGAGCTGTCACGGCTGCCTCCCCTGTCAGCAGGGACGGGCTCCTGCCCTGAGCTGTCTCCACACAGCCAGGCACCCCCTGACAGCCCCGTTTTCAGCACTGATCTGGTTTTGATGATGTGCTTCAAGCCAAGGCAACCTGCTTAGCTCCACCGAGTCCAAGAAGAGTGTAACAGCAGAGAAAATACATTGTGGGAACCTTCAACACAGCAAAAAGGAGAGATCAACAAATCACAGATGATGACTTTTGTACTGGGACATCTATGGGAAGTCTCAGTTCTGCAGAGTTAACTTTCACCCACATCGTCTCCGTTTGACTTCATTTCCTGGTCTCCCAGAAGATGTTTGCTGCTGCTGCAGAGATGCTCCTTCCACCTTCCCAGACACATCTCTTTCCACACAGCTCTGCAAAACCTGTCTGTTCTGGACTGAGGGGTCATGAAGTAGTTCTGCCAACATCCAAGCATGCCCTGCTCCTGTGACCCAGGCATCCTGGAGCAGGTCTGCTCACCACAGGCATTGCCAAACAGACACAGGACAATTTGGGACCAACCACATTGTTTGGTTTTGCCTGTAAATGTTTCTAGTTGCAGCCCCAGAGTGGGATTTCTGGAAAGCCCCAGCTGCACGGAGGATCTTCACCAAAGCACCACTATTGTGTTTGACTCACTGTCTTTGCGCAATAACAATCTTGAGACATTTTCCTTGCTCCTTGACTCAAAGCCCTGTTAAAAGCCCTTTTCCAGGAAGTCCCACAAGTTCCCAGCTGCTCTAGGCCCACAGCAGCACCAACAGAACTAGCCCCCTCTCTGACAAGCTGAGCAGTGCCTTAACGATGTGTGCTAAGGGACTAAGGTAAGGGCTCCCAGTGAGATTACCGGCTCCCCTTGCACAGGCGTTAATCCTGCTGTCACTGAGCCCCTCAGGAAACCCATTCCACTGACTTGATCTCCTTCAGCTGTTCCTCCACATAATTTATATGGAGCTAATTGCCACAGTGGCAGCTCCGGATGCGAAGCAGATGCTGCTGAGGAAAAGAGAATGTTGCATTCATAACTGATGGCTCTAATCTCTACAAGTAAAGACAAGGCTACTTAGAGTTGATGGGAGGTTCAGTTCTCCCCCTTTTCTTCTCCATCTCTCTGCAAAGCCAGCTGGACATTCATTCATATTTTGACACACCAGCTAAAGTGCTCAGCTGTGGTATTCCTCATATGCAAGAACAGACAATATTTCTCCACCCAGCCACCTACGAGGTCACAACCATCCCTGCCACCAGCAAGGACACATAGATAAAATTCCTCCAGGCTGTTTGTCTTCAGTGTACTACAGAGTTTCTCTGCTAACAAGTGGAGCACCAGAGGAATAGAGACAAATGACATGAGAACAAACTGGTGATTAGAATTAAGCGAGGCTGGAGAACAAGCACACAGAGCAGTAATTTCTCTGGAGCAGGGGAAAGGAAGGTTTTGGCCCCAGCCTTCTGTCCTCAAATGACAGCTGGCAAATAAGCCATCACCCCTGTCCGCAGGCAAGGAGCAGAGAGCAGTGGTCAGAAGAGTCACAGGGAGGAACTGGCAGATCCCAAAGAGGAATCCCAGCTGCTTGTTCAAGGACTCCACTGTGACAGTGGCCAGCTGCTGGGATGTTTGCAGATGGACCAAGAAGTTTGTTCTATTTGTTTTTTAACAGAAGTTTTCTAAGGAACCTCATAAAAGTTGTCCTGTCAGCAGTTGGTGCTGACCCAACTCATCCATGGTACCCCACTGACCCTTCCAAATCTGCTCCATTTCTTGCATATCCTCTAAAAGGCCTGGACAGCTCTGTGAGCACTTGGCCTTTGAGACAGCTCTTCCAGAGATGCTCTGTCTAGAATAACAAGAGACTGAAGAACAGGGGGAGAGAGATGTGAAGCTACACCCAAGTGAGCAGAGAAAGGCACGATGGAAACAAAGAGAATTTTAATTATAAAATAAAAAAATAAAACTCCCACCCCCAGAAACCAAAGTGGTCTCTCCCCCTGCACAAATCTGCATGTTCTCTCCAACACAGAGAGTGCAGACACTTCAAGTGCAAGGGCCATCACTCACTCCCTTCTGCTCTCCCAGCAGCTCTGCCTTCTTGGAGAGACAAAAAACCCCAAACAACAAACAGACAGCCACTGCCCCAAGACCCCATGAAGGAAGTGGTCCCTGCTTGGCACAATGTTCAGGAGATTTTTCTCCCACAATAATGGCATCTTAGCCAGCCAGATTGATCCTTGCTCCTTTCTGATCTTCAGTCAGCAGCCTCTCATTTTCCAGCACAGTCTGGCCTGCCACATCACCTCTTTAATCCTCCAGCAAACATGAGTTGCAATACACAGTTCTTCTTACAGGCCTGTAATGCAGCTGATGAATCCATTAAATTAATTCCTCTGGAAGTGAAACTCCCAGAACCAGATGTTCATATCATGGCTTCCATGTGCAGAATCTTCAAGGCCTCTGAGATCTGAGAGCTGGTGTCGATCTGGCCGTACATGCCCACCAGGAAGGCCCTGTGCAGCAACACTGCTGCGTGCTCTGGGAAAGGGAAAGGCAGCGTGAGGACTGGCCCCAGGGCTCCATGTGCAAGACAGAGCAATCCACCAACAACCACTGGGTGAGCATTTGCAGCTACACGAGAAACCTCTCCCTCCATAAGAACATGGCACAATCCCCTCACTAACAGCTCTGTGAGTTTGTGATCATGTGAGAGGTCACAACTCAGACAAAACTGTAAGGGAGCAAATCTACCTCAAGGAAGCCCCCCTTGTCTCTGCGACAAACTCCCCTTGTGAAGCTCAGCCCAACTGGTATTGAGGGCCTGGTCTAAGCAACAGCGATCCCTGGCAACTTCCCAGGGGAGCTGTTCCCAGCACAGGACCACAGCTTTGACCCTTGTGAGGCCACCCATGCCCCAAAGGTGGCAGATCCCCACTGACCTTGGCAGAGGAGGGTGTATTCAGGCAGGTTCCTCAGCGCCGTCTGCACCACCTCGAAGTCTCGGCTGCCCAGGCAGTACATGTAGGTGGGCAGGAAATCTGCAGCAATGCTGGGGGTGAAACACGACAGTGTCAGGACAGCCCAGACCACCAGCCAGCACAGCCTCAGTTCCAGGGGTGCTCACCTGGGGTTGTTCTGGATGGAGCGCAAAGCCAGGCTGAAGGCCAGGTTTCGGCAGGAATCCTCTGATGAACTCATCAGCTTCTGTAGGTTTGTCTGAAAGATGGACAAATGTGGATCCCGGGGCCATTCAGGGAGCACAAATCAGACTGGCATTACTCCCCCTCCACACCAATGCAGCCTAACACAAATCCAGCAGGTACTGGCTGACCCCAGAAATCCCTCTTTGTAAAACAGATTATCCTGGTTTTGAATACTTTAAAGCACCCTTCTGTAATCTTATTTCATGTGGGACAGCTGAGTTGTCCCTAGTTTCCAGCTGTTCTGTTCTCTCCTTGCCCTGGGAAGAGGACAGAGGGTTAATTCTTCCTCTGACATAAAGTAGATGATGGCTGACCCAGCGTGCAATGGAGGGACATACTGCCTGCTCTCAGCAGGGCTAACTGAGGACACATTTCTCTGAAGGTGCTACAACAACCACCCAAAAAGCAGAAGAAGGGTAGTGCTTAAGCTGGCTGTGCAACACAGACTCTGGTGAAAAGAATCTCTTCCTCCCAGTGGCAGTTTGAGACACCAATACTCACAGCAAAAAAGGCCAGGATTTCTGGCCTCCGTCTGGACATCTCATCGATGTCTGTCAGCACCTCCAGGATGTCTGCCAGAAGACACAGGTTGAAAAGGTGACTGATCCAGCAAAGAATCTTTTCTTTTTCCCCACAAAACCAATCTCCCAAGCTGTCAAGTTTTCCCACTTGCACACAGAGGTAGTGTAATAAAGGCAGTTCTTCAAAAAGGAGGAGACCAGGGATGTGCCAGATCAGCACATCCCAACCTGCCCAGGCAGCGGGAGGAATGCAATGGGGTGAGAGGTTTCAGTTCCAGAACACCTTCTGTAACTAAAGATCTCCACAGCGTGTCTCTTTAAAGAACAGTGTCCAGGCAGGACTTCTTTGTCGTATTGTAGCTTGGAAGGAAAGCTGTCACCCCAATATCACAACTTAGGTTTAACACTGGACATCTGTAATTTCAGAAGACCTTTGGAGAAAATTATTGTTCCCATATGCCAGGTCAACGTGATTTTCTTCCATGAAGGCCATTTGGGGATTTCTAACAAATCCTGCTTCTCATCAGTTTGGTTTCTCATTCCTATCAGCACTTCAGACCTGGCTCGAACTGTAGCACTCCTTGATTTACTCATATTATCTCCCAAAATATTTAAAGATCCTTGAAGAGCCCCAAAGCAGAGGTCATTGAAGAACTGCTGAGCTGAGTGGTAACAGAATCATAGGAAGCCTCTGTCACAGAATCACAGGAGGTTATGGACAAGTTAATCCAAAAATGGAACAACTGCTGGTGACTTCCAAACACAAGGTTGACACAGGAAACCAGGCCACTGTTGACAGATAAGTAACAAGGCTGACAAATGTCTGCATTTGCCCGGTGTCTTTGCACAGCTCTGCAGGTCCTCACTCACCCTCCACTGTCTGGCCTCTGGAGAGCCTCTTCATATACGGGGCCATTTCAGCCGGCGTGAGGGGAGTGAAGAGGGACACGCTGACGAGGGGGAGAGAGCCAGCAGCTGCTTCATCTGGGGGGAGAGAGAGAGAGCAGGGCACTCCTGACAGCCTGTGGACTCCCAGTATTCCCTACCAGTGCAGTGGTGCATCATGAGCCACCAGCAATGCTGTGATCCAGTTCCTGGCTCTCACACTGTCTCTAATCTCACTGCACCTCCTGTCACCCCCTCAGCTGACACTGAGGAGGAAGCTTTGCAAGCTCTTTTAATACGGAATAGTTTTCCCATGCAAGCTGTAAACAGTGGAAGAGGGGATGTGCCCTTAGAGTCCTCCCAACAGGTCAGTCCTTAAGTGTGGATTAAAAGGGCAAAATCCACAACCAGGAAACTCACCCTTGTTAAGGGCTGCTCTTCTGCTCCAGTAGCGATACCACTGGCAGGAAAACAAATTAACCCATCCCAGATTCTGGCTCCCAACTGCTGAGCATACAAGTGCCATTCTCCACTCTAAACATACTGAGCTGTTACAAGAACAAGCACAGCATACACCCCACAAAAACACCTGTTCTCCAAAACAGACTGCGGGTTCACCAGCTGGAATAACTCTTCCCCGACCCAGACTCACCATCCTTCTCTTCATCAGAGCCCCTGTCCAAGATGCCACTCTTACTAGGCAGACTCAGCCCAGCCAGGAGGGACTTCAGCATGGCTAGGTCACTGTTGTCTGATGACAGATCACTGGGAGAAAGAGGTGGCGTGATTGGCCTTCAATTGCAATCAGGGCATGAGCACAAGTAACAGCACAGGTATGTACACTGAAACAAAGAGCTTCCCAGAAGCAGAAAGAAGATTTTTCCTTCCTTCATAACTGGAACTCAAATGCATTTTCCCCACATAGCTGCAGGTGGGATCCTGCAGCCACTGCTCTGGGGAAAGACCCTCCAGCTGCCCCTCTGGAGAGGCTGCAGGGCACTGTAATACCTCGATATGACATTTAGGCCATTATGTGAGTTAAAGTCATTATGTGACTTCCTTGGGCTCAGTTTTCACCTATAAAAAAGATATATGCTGCTCATCTCAACAGAGACTTAAGGGAGTCAAGGGTGAGAAAGTGGCATATTAACAGCTACTCTGTCACATATTCTTGCTGTCTTTGGTCTGATCAGCTCCTGGCAATCTGTGCACGGGCTAACAGGCATAAGGAAGCTTACTGGAGTGGATCCGAGTGCTTCTGCAGGAAGGACACAGCTGCCTGGGCATTGCACGTGATGTACTTGTGGATGAACTGGACAAACTTGCTGATGAAGGCAGCCAGGTGCCGCGAGGATTTTCTGTAGTTCTGGGAAAGGATCAAGAAGGTGAGAGTTAAAAAAAAAAAAGCAGCAGTGCACTGCCCCGTCCTGCATCTCTGGGTACCAGGGAGTGGTTTCTTCATCTCCTGCCTCCTCTTCAAGCTCTCCAAGGTACTTAATGCACTTTTTTGTTCTTAGGCATTTAGGAAGGCTTTCCCTTCAAATGAGAGGAGCCGAGGTTGGCCCTGTGTTACACGAGCTTCCCCATCTAGTGGCCAGCAGCCGGCACACGGAGGGAAGCAGGGATTCTCCTACCAGCAGCAGACGGATGAAGGATAGGAGACAGTCCCAGAGTGCCGCCTGGTGCTCGTTCTGGAAGACCTGCGGCTGGAGCAGCTCCAGGATCCCCAGGACGTGGATGAAGAAGGTCAAGTGGTTCTGCTGCCTGAACTCCTGGAAATTGAGGTGGACGCGGCCATGCAGCAGTGCTGCAATCATTGGCAAGTGCCTGAAACAAGTAAGAAAATCCAGGTCTAGATCTTCCAAGAACGTTACATGTTACCTCTGTTCCTGGAAGGTAAAATCCCTTATACTCTCTCAGAGTTCCAGACTTGATCCCTATACCCATAGACTCAGCAAGCCCCATTTCCCACCCATATCCTGTTCTCTAGTCTCCAATTTCAACATTATTTCCTGACAGACACAAGGTGTTGCCTCATTGTAAGAGATGCAACTTGGCTGCCTTTTCTCTTGACTTCTGTACAGGAAGGTGAGTTCTCTCACCATCATTTTGATGGCTGCAAGGTTGTTCCCTTTCTAGGACAAGGGGGGATGCTTTTCAATAAGCCCCAGCCACACACAGGGAGAGAGAGGTACCTAAGGAGGAGGATGGGATGAGCCACAGCCAGCTTCCTGCAGGCCATATTGGCATCCCACACGCGGCTTTCCGATGACTTGGAGTCACTGGTGTCTGCGAGGAGGTTAATGAATCTGTGAACCAGGGCATCAAGCTGGAAGAAAAATAATGAGCAAACTGTTAAGAAGTTTAATGGACAACTCAGCCCCTGGCTCTCCAGCAGTGTTTCCCAACTCCTTTCCGGCCACACAGCGGGGTTAACAGAAATTATTTTCAGGTAGAATCTGTGAGAAGATGCAGGGTTCCAGCTGGCATGGGATCTGAAGTCCACAGTCCCTACAGACATCAAAGCAGGATCAGATGCCTGCACACTTGTGCCTTACAGAAGCCTTTGGCACACAGAAGCTTGTGGAGCTTATACTATTTTATAGAAGGACACTGCAAAATAAACCACACCAGAACTCTCTGCTCTGGAGAGTGCATGCAGGGAAGGGGTAACAGAAGAGCAAAATAAAGAAACCAAAGTCATCCAGCAAGCTTTTGCCAGTCCTCGCCTTCTAAACTGGGCATCAAAGTAGCATCCATTCTGCACAGACAACTGGAAAGGGGCATTCCTATGCCTCTAACTTTACCTTGCAAGTGCTGCTGTCTCTGGCTCCTTCGCTGGTAAGAAGCATCTCAGGCATAGGCACAAGGAGCTCAGGTAGTTGCAGGTATATCTGCAGCAGCAGGTCCTGGCAGCATTTCCCAACAGAACTGAAGGAAAAAGGGTGATGTCAGCCACTGGCTACTACGTTAGGTGAACCAGCAAACATCCCAGACCCATCAGATTACTAACAGCCTTCCTGCACGTGGCAAACAGAGCATGTGAAAACACAGACATCACTAATCTCAACCAGGGTTTTTTAAGTCTTTGCTTCTTCTAAACAACTCAAATCACTCATTTTCTACAGGGATCCACCCACAGTCTAGGGGGATCCATCCCTAGGCCACTTTCAGCTAGAAAACTGCAGTTGCAAGGGGCTCAGGATAAGAAAGCTCTGCTTACATCTCCAGAGTTCCTGCACGTGGTACTCATGGTCAGCCCCATCTCAATTGGAAAAGAAATCAGAACCACAACTATTCAGACTGGCCAACATGTTCTCTACATACCTGAAAGCCCTGCAGATCCCTGGCACAGTCTGCACTGCGAGGGAGTAGAAAGCAACAGCAACTGAGGTTACTCAGAATCATTCCTAATATCACCATAAGCAATTTTGGAATTAGGTCAGTTCCTTTCACTGCCACATAAACATCATCTTCCTGTTCTTTCCACAGTCCTAAAATAGCTGTTAGGAAACAATCTGGTCTCCATTCAGCTTTGAAAGCAAGTCAGAAGCAGGATGTGTTATAAGCAGTGACTCAAGGGATGAGTAGACAAGAAATTCCATGTAAGGAACCAGTAATTAAAAATAACCATTGCCTTAAAGAAAGAAAAAATAAAACCCAAGCATGTCAAGGATTTCATTCTGAAGTCCTAAAAGCAAAAGCCCCCTTAAACTTCACTTTTGAAGTCACCTTCCTGGTCTGAGTATCACTTAAAACCACTTGTTATTCCCCCAAACCTCAGGGATGATAGTGTGCACTTTTCATACAGGCTCTGGAACATGATATTCTTAATGAAGACATACTGGCAAGTCTCATCATTACCTGCCTGCCTGTGCCCAAGAACTACAATTCCTGCAGACAATGCTCCTCACTTGCAGCCTCACCTGCTTCCCCACTGCTGGATGCAGCTGGTCAAATATTCTGTTACTTTTTTGACGTTCTCAAGGTCTCCATGAGAACAACTGAGCAACAGCGGCAGTCGAGACTGGATGAGTGTGCAGGAGGCCTCGTCAGTGTTTTGGTATCTGGTCTCTGCTTCAGCCAGGATCAGCTCCACCATGCTGATCAATTCTGATGCCTTCAAGTGGAGCACGAACTCCTCACGGCGCTTCTGTAATGCAAGAGAACACCCCAAACGATTCCACACCAAATCCCAAGATCCTTAGTTCCTTCTAGTCACACCTTCCCCATATGGAATAGAACATCTCAGAACCAGACTTAAGAACAGCCCCATATCTAGAGCGCTGAAAGCATCACAGTCCCAAATAAAACCTCTTTACCCCTCCTCTATTTCTTCATTTACTTCCACCTCAGCACATATGATGGGTCAGAAATCATAATTCAGTCACCAAACCAATGAAATTCGGTGGAGAAGAGACACAGCCTCCTTTTCTTTGTAAAATGGCAATTATCCCATGCTGGGTTTTAGCTTGCTTGCCACTCTAGCCTTGTGCCTTTACCAGATATTGTGGCAATTGCTGCAGGGGAAATGCCAAGTGGGCAAACTTCGTGTGTTCCTATCAGCTTCTTGGACTCTAGATTGCCACTGTAATCTGTAACATAGCAGAGCAGCTAGGAACCAGCTGAGGTACAGGCAGCAAAACTGGCACACTGCACCTGGATCACTCCAGCCACCTCTTGGCCATGGAAAAATCAGGCATTGTGAAAATATTGCCTCCCACTCCATCCAGAGAGGAATCTTGGAAGAACTGAACCAATACCTGAGGAGTTCTCTGGTCCCTTCCCTGCCAGATCCGAGGAATGTGAATACAGGCCCACAAGAAATCCAAGGATGCAGTTGGGTCAAACCTGCCGGAAGACAAAGTAAGATAGATTTGCAATTAGAGTCAACACAACCCTCGGGCAGCACACAGACACATGGAAGCAGCACTCAACATGATGAGTGCTGTGAAGAAAGAAACATCTGCAAATGTAAAAATAGGATCTATTAAGTCCTGAGAAGGGGGTTGGTTCTGTGCCCAGATTATGACTAAATATTTGTTGCAATAAGCACAGCACAGGGTGCAGAGCAGAACAAATGACATTCAGTGTGGGGGCTATGTGGAGCCTTGCACCAAGGCCAGGAGTTGGTCATCAACACAAACAGTTGGTACAATCAGACCAGTGACCTTACTGTCCCAGTGTGTGGAATATCCTATCACAGCTGTTACCATGAACTGAGAAATTAATGTAATTTTGAGCAAGAAATCAAGAATAAAATAACAAACTGAAATACTACCAGTTTTAGAAGTATTGCCGTTATTAGGTGTTAGTATGTCCTGGTCCATAAGTGTAAAAACAAGTTTAAGCACAATACTACTACAGTGGCATTTCAGTATTTGAGAGCTGTGCAGAGAAGCTGAGAGCTAGGGCTGCTGCCAAGATCAGAACTGGGAGCCTGATGTCATGAAAGGGGTAGAGAAAGACTGGAAATGGAGTTTAGGACAACCAAAAGATCCATCAGAGCCTGCCCAGGTACAGAGACAGCCCTCAGTTCGCTATCCAAGACATCCTGCAAACCCTGTGTTCATAAAGATTATCAACAAGGGCAATGCAAGATGGATTACCCACAATTAGCACTTCCTGGTCAGAACACGGCCAAATCTTTATGTGCTGCTTCATCAAACAGTAGGTAATATTTGTATCAAGGTACACAAATCAGCAGGACTGAAATCAGCATCCTTCTCAAAAAGTCTATTTTTGGCTGATTTACATCTCCTGGCAGACACATCACGAACATGGCAGGTCTTGCTCTCTCTCAGACAGACAGAGCTGCCCAACTCAGTCCCTTGGCTGGGCCTGACAAACAAGACTCACCTTTGCTCCCTGTTCCTGCCAAGCAGAAGCCTGATGCACTGGTGCAGTGTGGTCCAGCTGGACTGGTGAGTAAGAAGAGCCAAGAGGTATGGGCGGAAGGACGGCACCTGGGACCCTGCCTGGAAGCACCGAAAGAGGAAGAGATGAACAAACAGATCCTGGTAGCCAGGTGGATGTAGGAGATGCCATGTGTGCTGCAGAAGGATGACAGTCCAGGAGGGCAGACAGCACACACAGCACGAGGGTTTAGGGCAGCACTTTCTAACAGAACATGGCATCAGATGTGAAATTCAGTTTCCTTTGGCTTGGCACTTTGGGCAAGCTATTGATCTGCCTGCAAAAATACCAATGAAAACACGGCTGGCTGGGTTGTTACGGAACCGTGCTGGGTCTGTAATGCACTTTGCAGTCCTTAAAAGAACGCAGCTGAGGAAATATAAAGGTAAGAGGAAACATAAGCCTTGCACTGGGAAATGTGAGCCTTGCACAGAACTGTCCTCTCGTCAGCCTGTACTGCTCTGGAACTCCTACAGTAACCTGTGGCAAAAGATAAAACTACCCCTTGCCCTGTTTCCAGGTGCAGGTCAGTACTCCAGAGTGTTGTTTCAGCACAGCAGTCCCTCTGCTCAACAACTCTTACTTTGTTCCAGGAGAACAGTAGCTTCTGCTGGAGATCAGGGCAGCTGCTGATGACCTCTGGGTCCAACATCTCCAGCCAGTCATTGAGGAGGCCAGAGGCAGGCCCCGGCCAAGCTGATTCCGCACTGTGGACAAAGCAAGGCCAGTGTCAGTGGTGATACCATGCACCCAGACCTACCCGTGAATTCCCATCGTCGCCTTGGCTCACCTGCAGCTCTCCACCTCCTTCTTTACTGGTGTTTCTTCTTTGTCCTGGAGCAACAAGGAGCACACCACAGCAATTGGTTTCATGGCAGGACACCTGGCAGTGGTCTCAACAGTAGCTGAGAAGAGGACAGTCAGGAGCTCCTCCAGGTACGGAGAGTGGCTTTCAATCAGACCTTGAAGGACTAGCAGAGGGAGAAAGATGGCACTCATTAACTTCAGGATGTGGTGAAAGGTATGGAACTTTGCAAGTATTATTCCTGATAGCCAGGCTCAGTGAGGAAGAGGGAAGCCATTTTTTATCTGGGATAGTAGGCTTCCATTTCTCCTTTAGTAAGTGGAAACCAACAGTTTGCTCAGAGACTTAATCCCAGTCCCAGATCACAGTTTATAAACCCACATACAGTGGGGGAAAGGAGGTGATACAAGACAGGGCCAAGCTTAGATCAGTTCACATTTTCTGACCCAGGGAGAAGGCAGGTTCCCACAGCCTGCACAGTAGGCACTCCCTTGCTGGGCTGGAAGTTCAAGCTGCTGCTGCAAAGAAGGAGAGCAGAAGGACTTCCATACCTTTGCTGATGAGCTCTGGCTCCACATTACACTTCTCTCCTGATTTCAGGGTTGCAATGATGGCACAGACTGTGGAGCTGATCAAGTCAGGGTCACGACGGAAAGAAAGAGCTTCTGTGAGGTGCAAGAAGCCACCTCGAACTGTAAGGAAATCACAGCACTGGCATCACAGGGACAAGCCAGCCCTCACATCAGACTTCCCTCCTACAGATTCCCCGTGTGGTTCCAAGGCACAACTACTCAAACATACAAATATACATTCTGCTGCCATTTATGGCCACCACAACCCTTGAGAGCTCTCTTGCATGTTACATGTGGGTAACAGAAAGCTCTGTAACCACAAACTCATTTCCATGCCCAAGCTCTTGGTTAGACTCCTGCTCCCAAGGGATGGCAGATGATAAACAACTCTGCAAGTCATGATGTGACCTTGTTCCAGAGGCATTCCTGCATGCTCATCTACCAAAACTACAGCTCACACAGAATTCCCGGCCTGAGAAATTGGGAGTTTTCCCTGAGAGATCCGCTGTGCTTGGTGAGATGCTACCAGGTGTCTACGGCAGGCCCCCAGAGCTAAGGCACTTGTTCACACCCTCAAGGAGTTTCTGCAGCACAGTGTAGGAATTTTGTTACTCCTCACAACACCTGTCTAAAAGGCTGCCCACTGCACTTCCTTCTCCAGGTGGTTTTGTTTGTCTCTTTCTTGCCCTGCTTCGTCCCCTCTGAGTCCCACAAGCTGCCCAGTGCCAGTACCATCACTGATCCTGTGTCTTGAGGAGTATTGCACAGCAAAAGCCTTCAGCTGAGCTCGCAAGGGACCATCTTCCACCGCGGGGTTCTCCAACCACTGCAGCATCTGCATGAGCACTTTGAAGAAGAGCGAGGAGAAGGCAGTGTCCTGTGGCATGGCGCGCTGGGAAGAAATTCTTTACAGTGAGGGTGGTGAGGCACCGGCACAGGTTGCCCAGAGGTTCTGGACTCCCCATCCCTGGAAGTGCTCAAGGCCAGGTTGGATGGGCTCGGAGCAACCTGGTCTAGTGCAAGGTGCCCCTGCCCACGGCGGGGGAATTGGACCTAAACAGTCTTTAAGGTCTCTTTCAACCCAAACCATTCTATGACACTATGAATAGACTTCAGCTCTCAAACTGTCTGCAAATGCCCTGGCTTGCAAGACACGTCCAACACCACAAAACAGCACAGACTAGAGATCCCACTCGCAGCAGAGACCTGCAGCTGTAAATCCAAAAAATGGTTACCAGGCTAGGAAGGTACACCCAACTCTGCAGGTAATCTCAGCAGTGCCAGGCTAATGTGGCCAGCCTGCATCCAGGTGCCCACAGCCGGGCAACCTGAGCTGGGCATTACACAGGTGTGCACACAGCAGAGCACATGCACCGCAGAGTTCCCGTTTCTCCCTCCCGCACCCCTCTTCATGAAATGCTCCCAAAGCCACTCACGTGGTACTGGTAGAGCTGGCGCATGAGCGGGCAGGAGATGAAGTGGTGGCGGTGCATGGCCATGACCAGGGCGCCGCTGTGCGCCGAGTTGAGCAGCGCAGCCACGGCCTGCAGCAGCCGCGCCGCCATCCCGCTGGCCGTGACCCCACTCGCCGCCACCCCGGTGGCCGGTGCGGCCCCTTGGCGGATGCGAGCCAGCTCCTGCCCCAGCGCCTGCTGCAGTGCCAGGGCCAGCGGCCGCAGGCTGGAGTTCTGCCACCGTGGGTCCGGGGTCAGTGGGAAAAGCTGGGGGGATACAAAAGGGAGTAAATTTATGACAGCCAGTGAAAAGGACTTGCTGCACTGTGAATACCCTGAGGCAGAGGAGCGTTATACTTGTATACACCTTGTACCGTTACACTGAGTGTGGGCTAGCAGGAACCTTCTGATACAGCTTTTTCCACATTCTAGAGCCTGGCACATGAACATAAGCAACATCTCTGCAACCCCAACATGACTATCAATACTGGCACTGCAGGGGAATCCTACTACCCAAATACCAACAACCAACTTGGCCAATTAATTCCTTGTAGGCTCCTTCTGGAGTCAACGGAGGGAGGGAAGCTCTGTAAGCAGACAAGCCAGAGTACAAATGCTGTTTGCACACAGCTTTGCTGCCAGGGCCCTGTGAGCATTTCACAAATCCTGCATCCACTGCTGAGAGGAAAGGCGCTATACACAGAACAAACAAGGTGCAGAGGCAGCAACATGCTAGTAGGTACTGACAGTACTAGGCCTGATCAAAAGCCACATCACGTTCCAAGTACATGAAAAAATTCCTGCCAGTATCAACTCCACCAGGCTGTAATGGCACAGCCTTGTTGCATCAAGGCTTTCACATTTATTGCCAGCAAACACTGCAGAATAAGGGGTCACAAGATGCAAGTATAAGAGAGATGGATTCTGTAAAGCTGTTGCAGGGCAGCAGCTACTCAGCTGGAAGTTGTAACAGTACCTGCAGAAAGATGCCTGTCAGATCATCTTCTGGGCCCAGAACACGGACCTGGCTCAAGGCCCGGATCCGGCTCTGACTTTGAGAGTTTTCAGGACTAGATTTTGACCTTGCAGTCTCAGCACTGTCTGCAAGAGAAATAAAAGGAAAGAAAGGAAAATGCTGTTACAGTAGAAAGCATCTGGAGCCCCAACACCAGATCACCTTCAGCTTTACAGTCTCTAACTGCAGAGGAATTCAGCAGCTTTTCCCTTGAGTCCAAGCAAGACCTACTTTTCCATATCACTCAAAAAAACTCATCGTAAAAAAACTCCAAAAATACTGGAATTTCTCCCTTTGCCAGAAGCAAAAAACTCTAGGAACGGCTGGTGTCTAACTTGCTGGTATATTGCAACATGACTGCTTTTGAAGACAGCTCTGTCTGTTCTTCTCACCAGCAACAAAGTAGGGAAGTTTAGAAGACAATTTTACATTTATGCTATCCCAGGCAGTACCTCGGCGGGCTGGTAAGGAGGCAGTAAGCAGGGAGTGGAAAGTCTGGCCTCCTGTTGCTCCTCTCTCATGTTGAACCTCCACAAGATGAGCCATGTAGTCTGAAAAAAGGAAGAAGTAAGAGCACGTCATCATCTTGCCCTCTTCAGTAAAGCAGGACACAATTGGGTGTTTGTACAGCTCCCACAGACAAAAGAATCTGCTGTTCCCATAGACTTTGTAAACATGATCCCTTGAAAACTTTGTTTCTTTTACTAAGTGCCTTCCAAACTACTTTTTGACTCTGTACACTCCAATCCAAAAAATCCTTCTCTATTTTGGGAAATACAGCCAAGAGCCACCCAGGTGTCTACAGTGACAACAAGCTGCCAAAGCAGCCTGTGCACAAAGTTTGCTGAACTCGCTTGGATTTTTCCAAGGAAGTCACAGGAGATACTCATGGAAACTGTTCAAGAAGAAGTTAAATGCCTAGTCAGCCTCATCTGTAGCTCTTACTCTTGTCCATGATGTTCTGCTCCAGCGTCTGTGGGTCATGAGATACTGCCTGATCCAGGTACTGCAGAAGTTTGCTCATGCTGGAAACTGGGATTCCAAAGGACTGAACAAAGAGAAGCAGCTGCTGCGGCTCCAGGTCCTGCAGGGCTGAAATACACAAACACTGAGTCCTCAGACCTCTGAACTGCCTATGGAGGGTCATCTTTATTGCCTGATCTTTATGCTTTTGTCTGGAGCAACAGTGACACATTAATGACAGGGCTGTAGAGAGCCTAAAGCCAGAATTCTGACAGCTGCCTACTATATTTTCTTTCCTTTGCAAATCATTGCCGCCTTATTGCATCTTCCAGTTAATTCACTCACTGGCTAATTTGATCTTCTGTTTAATTTTATTAGAACCTCAGTAATGCAATCATTTGTATTAAAAAATAACTTCCACCCTATCTCTTGATGGCTGCAGGCAGGAATTATTGAATAATTCAATCACTGGCTATAGACAGCTGTCATTTAATTAGTAAAATGAGATGAAAGCTCTGAATACCAAGACGAAAGAGAGCACTGACGAGTGGTACGAGGACCAGAGTAACCAGAGGTGTAGCTTACATCCTTCAGGCACAACTTTCCACAGTGCTGTGCCTGTCGTCTGGTGACTGCCCAGCTTAGTTCCATCTGAATTGCTGCAAAAGAGATGGGACCTCAATTCAGAGTCCCCCATTCCTTTAAAATACAGAGAAAGCGCAATATCCATTCAGACTCACTCCCCTACTTTAACAGCAATAGTGACAGATGGCTCCATCTAAAAGCATCCAAGTAGGATGGCTGGGCACACTCGAGCAGGGAAGCCTCTCCCCTTCCTTTCAGCAGGGTCTGAAACATCAACCAACGTGCCACAGGCTCACCTGCATCCACGAGACGCGGGACCTCGGAGCGGATCATCCGCAGCTTCAGCCAGTCGGGGAGCAGCAGGGCCTCCTCGGAGGTGTCAACCAGAAAAGCAGTAGGAAGGGGCTTTTTCTCCGGGAACCATATATCCAGTAAGGTGTAAAAATCGCCATCCCCTGCTTAAGAGTGGACACAAAATTATTTCCCATGTTCACAAGCACCTAGAACACCCTGCCCTTCTCTGTCACAACACCAGAACACACCGTTTTTTTAGTATTTCCTGCTGTCTGCAGAAGGCAAAAAAACCCTCAAGAAATCAGCCTGCAAATCCTTCACTCTCTGCAGCAATATTCTGATAAATCTTACAGCTACAAACAAGTGCTGCAAGGGTCAAGCCCATGAGTAGAAGGATTAACACCAGCCTGACCTGTTATGAGACAGCAGATAGAGAAAAGCCTCTCTGTACTGTCCATTATCCCCTGAAAAAATCTGAGCATACTTCACTAACCTTGAGGTGGCCCCAGTGTCAGGAGAATAACCATGGCATGAACCACAAGGATGTGCATGGTGGCTGTTTCCCCACTAGTCCAGCGAAGGAACACTTGATCCTGGGACTCTGACTGGAAAAAAGGCAGGAAAAGACAGGATGAGCAAAGGTGGGGAGAGAAAATGGAACATGAGAATTAACAAATTTAGTCACACCATAGCTCCCGATACCTCCAACAGTGGCCACAAAACATACTTAGAGAAAAGTTAAAAAAGCCTTTTACAAACCCATAAGCTTGGCTCTCATACTACGCCACAATACGCTTATTTTCAGATCAGGGAATTCTTGAGCTGGACCTGGTTTATTCAAAGCGAGCAACCCATAAAGGGCTTCTGTTTTGTTAACCTGTCCAGGCTCTGTGAGCTGCTGAGGCAAGGCAGGAGGCACTCACCCAGCTGTACACCTCCTCGCCCTCCTTGCTCTGCCGCATGCGCTTGATGTAGCGGGAGAAGATGGAGAGCAGGGCCACGAGCACCGCGTCTGACTCAGCACTGTAGGAGAGCTTGGAGAACAGGTGGGACATGATGGTGGAGCGCTCCACGATCAGTCGGGCAACATCCTGCAAGGGAGAAACATCCAGGAGGTCTTTACTGCAAAGCACAGCCAGGTCCCCGTTTCACTGCAGCATTCTGCAGTTTCTATCGTCAGCACAGTAAACGCCACTCTGGAGATCAGCCTATGGAGTCAAGAGTAGAACTGACACAAGAGGGAAAAGGCCAGTGCTTTCCGTGCATCTTACAGAGTTCCCAGTGGAGCACAGATGCCTTCTGCTGCACCCCATTACAAAGTAAGCATTGACATAGCATTTCTCTGAAGAAAAAGATCTACTGATGCTTATCCTTTAACGTCCTCCACATATCTAAACAGATCTATGGAGGCACTATCAGCACAAGTCTTAAAAGCAACAAAAAAAGCACCCATGGACAAAAATTTAAAAAAAAAAATCATTTAAAAAAAATTCACCAAAAGCTTTTCTTGAAAGAAAAAAACCCACACAAAGAAATAAACCCAGAAATCGAGTTTTGGTTATAGCGGAGTACCTATCCCACCACTAACGTTCCTGATTTCCCCTTCTCTCCCCAAGCACATATGACTGCAGGTTTAGCATCTCCTTACTTATGAAACACTGCCAGGTGGTGGGGTTTCCATCAAACCCCTATCCACTCTTGCATTCCCCATTCCATCTGACGGGCTGTTGGACTGGAAGTTATTGCTCTGATATCATTTCATTATACGAACCAAAGACATAGGTTGCCTTTAAACCCATACACAGAGACTCTAATGTGCAGTTATCAGAGTAACATGCTCCCCAAAACTCATCCTGGTGGTGCAGCAAGTCCCTTGCCTACCACTGTCCTGGGACATGCCACGTGTCCCCCATGCACTCCCTCCTCTCACCAGAGCAAGGTCGTTGTGCTGTCCCTGCTCCTCCACTGGGGCGTGCTGGGAGAGGTACACCAGGTAAGCACTGATGGTCTGGGGATCTGTCTCCATGTGGATGGCCTAGAATGAGAATTCCTTTCATCAGAAATCAGGATTTAGTGAAAACAAACACCAGCGTAAGAAAAATTCTTCTACAAGCACATACACATGTTGATGTCACAGCCAGATCCAGTTTGTTTCGATCTGTTTCAGCACTAGGAGGAAAAGAACAAGCTGGACACTCCTCCCTTCAGCTGCTTACACCCACCTGCTGCAAGGCCAGAGCTGTCGTGGCTCTCACGCTGTCAAACAGTGGCAGCCTCGGGAGGTCCCTCAGGAGCCACTGATATCCCTGCAGCAGCTCGGAATCGCCGGAGTCTTCTTCCATGGGGTGATCCTTCTCCTCCCCGTCACGCATTCCTCCTTCCGACAGCACCAAGGACAGGCCCTGCACAAGTCACACGCATACAGCTGTTGCAGACTACTGAATTTAACAGAAATATGTTTTAAACACCACGGAATGATCCAAATGCAGCACACAACAGGTTTCACATCATATCATGTGTTTTCTTGACAGATAACCCTGCTTGAAGATTCAGTCTAAGCATGATCTTCCTGAGCTCCCTGCAATTCTCTTTGCCTTGACTATGCTCCCGAGCACCACTAACTCACTCACACTCCCCACAGACAACAGCCTCTGCAAATTACTCCACGTGGCACACAGTCTCCTGAGTCTACACCTGAACTTCACAGGAAACATAGCAAAATCCAGCCCTATCTTAAGAAAAAGTACAGCTTGGCTGTTGAACAATAACTTTTGAGCAGAAGTGCATTTGATGGGGTTTGGATATTGAGAAAGTCACTGAAGGAGGATGACATGAAACAATTTCATTGTGCTGGCTCTAGACTCAAGATAACCTAGGGCTCTGCCCTGGGCTTCAGACAGACCTTAGTCAAGATGATTTTCATTCTGCTCACCTTCATGGCCAGGACCCGGGAAGCCACCTGGGAGGAACTCAGGCGCCGCAGGAAGTAGTCAAGCACCTCACAGGTTGTCTGCTCATCTGCTTTGGGCCCCAACAGCAAGTCTTGCAAGCGTCCAAGCAACTGCCTTTGTTTCTGTTGTCTCTGTGGAGTGAGAAGTCGGCCTGTCCAGTGAAATCAAATCTGGGATGCGCAGAAGGTGGGTAACAGAAGGGACCCCAAGAGACTGCTCACCTGGCGTTTCTTGGCACGCTGGTCCTTACTCTCACCCTCCTCTTCTTCTTCACCTGAGGTCGACTCATCAGCAGCATCATGAAGCAGGAACTCACAAAGACACTGCACAGGCAGGACATCCAAGGAGCCCTCGCTGGACTGAACCAGATCTGCCAGCCACGGCATCGACTGTGACGAGGCCTGGGAAGGATGAGAGCAACAAGGTGAGCAGAACACAGATACAGCATATGGATCATTTAATTCCTGAGCAGCAAACCACCATCCCCTGAATCTCACTAAGCCTCCTTTTGCCCCTCACTCTGCTGGAGTTTCAGAGGTGAGGGATCCAGTCCCACCACAGCCCACCTGTCTCTGGATGATGTTGAGAAGGAAGTCAGGATGCCGACTGCGACACAGAAGGTGGCCCAAGCGAAGCGACTGGTTCAGGCTTTTCACCTGCTCCAGGACATGTGGTGGAGGTCTGCGAGGGGGGCCCCTGGCACAGAAACAACAAGTTACTCACAGACTTTCACCCTGGTGTGATGAGGGTCAGTCAGTTCTGCAGTGCATGAGGAGTTTATAGGAGGTGGCAGGCAGGCTGGAAACAGATGATCTTTAAGATCCCTTCCAACCCAAACCATTTTATGATTCTGTGATCCCATGGGCTAGCACACCACAGGGTTCTTCTTCCCCACATCAACCACCCTGTAGAGGAGCAGGGTTTTCTGACTAGTGTTAACTGGGATTTCATGATGGCACCAGAATGCAGAAGGCTACTTACTGAGGGTCCAGACTCGTCAGCTGGGACAGCAAGAGGCTGCTGCTTTCTGTAATTGTTTGTTTTGTGGATGCAGCAGCCAGATGACCCTCAAATGCAAGAATCTCTTGTTTTTCTCTCTGGGAGATTTGAAGTTCACGATTAATCATCTCTGTGCGTGTCTCCTCATCCGTCAAGGTACATTGAGGATAGGAATAATTGCTGAGAAAACAAGTTTGAAAAAAAGGAAATGGTTATCTTGGTCTGTTCAAAATTCACGAACCACAGTCAGAAAGAACCCAGGACCTCAGCTCTGATAGACAACAGAGAAAAAACCAAGCAGTTTCTCAGTGGAGCCAGGAGGCTCAGACCTTCTCAGCAAGGCACAGCAGTCATCCTGCTCCCCCTTTTCTCAGCTTTATTCCCTTGCTTATAATATTTTTGTCAAGGGAAGGCACTTTTCCCACTCCAACTGCAGTGTTGATGCCAGTTTATTTTACACTAGTCCCACTGGAAAGGAAGGAGTCGCATGGCACAAACTTAATTCAGAAATGTGTGTTTCCAGTGGTCTATTTGATTTATCCAGGGATTTAACCATACTAACTTGGTCATGACCATTTCCATGAGCATCTTTAGAGAGGGGTACTCCTCCCATGCAGCCAGACCTGCAGCAGAGAAGAGAAGAACAATCAGAAAATATAGGAAAAAAAAATAAGAGCCTTTTTATATACTCTAACACATTCCAAGGTGGGGAGACACAAACTCACTTGAGAACAGCTCAAAACACTCAAGAGTACAAACAAGGTGATTCCAGCCACATGCTGGTCCAAATCCCTCCTCCACACATTTTTCACCCACAGGGGATACAGAGTTATTTAACTGCAGTTACCTCACCAACCCAGCACAGGCCTTGCACACAAGCAACCAGACTTCTGCAGAAAGCATCTTGGCCAATTTTTGCAGCAGAACTGGTATCCTGAGAAACGTCCACACTCACCAATGTTTTCAGGATTGAACGCAGCCACTACAAGCAGGAGAGGCCAGGCTTTCCAGTAGAGAGTAGAAATAGCTAGATTTGGAGGCTGGTACCTGCAAAAAGCCATCAACAGAGAGAAGTGGTCAAGTTTGGTTCCTTAAGCCCATCTCAAGTCTGCTTTTCTCCTTATCATGCACTGTTTAGATTCAGTTGTGCCAGCTCTGTGGCTTTCTCAGCAAACACACACACATGTACACAAAAAAAACCTTTCAGGAGGGGCAGCAGGAGTTAGCTGAGGATTTCTAGGGCAGAAAGGTCAGTGCCTGCAGAGCAAGGTACATTCCACAACTCGGGTCTTGATTGCTCTAGAGAAACACCCATCTGAACATGACTGTGAAAAGGCTTCCTGACCATTTTGTGATTACAAATTGTAACAGAGAAAACATGTTAAAATCTGTGAGCTGGGAATGTTAGTCACAGGTGAAAGTGAGATAGATCACAGCAAGATTATCTAAGTGATAACCCTTACCCTGGGGGTAGCTGGATATTCTCTGGATGGTGATAAGTGCACAGATTTAAGACTGCATCGATCAGCTGGATTCTTTCCACCCTCAGGACCTCGACATCTGGAGGAGAAGAAAAGACTGAACAAGTTATTGACCTGTCTACCTGCCTGAAAGCCCTTCAAGAAAACCATCACAGTGTAAGAAAAATTTTACTTCAAGCAACTATGTTATCGTGGGCTTGCTCTCATGGTATTACAGAAACAAAAAATCAACATTTAAAAAGCAACAACACTTAAAAAATCCTATAAGTCAATATATAAGGATATGGAGCTTTTCAACTGCAGTCTGGTTTAAATTCTTAAAGGCACTTTTTTTCCCAAATGCATCCAATATAATACTGGTAACTTTTTCAGAACTTGGATACACTCCTTCAGGTCAGCAACAAATCTGCTCAGAACTTCTGGGGCTCAGAGGAACTACAAATGCATTTCAGCTTTGTTGCAAGTTTTCAGACTCACTCTAATTCTGAGTCTGACAATGAAATGGTGCAGGACTTAAAATCCTATATGAGAGGCTGGACACATTTTGAGAGGATACTGAACAGCAAGGTCTAGATCGTTCCACAAGCACTGAGCAGTTCAGGATTATTCTGTGCCATTAACTAGTCAGCACTAAGAGCATGTAAGATGCTTTAGAATCAAACTCTGACAACACCCTCAACTCTGCGACAAACACGTACAGCTCAGCTGAATGGACATTATTCCCCAGCAATGCCAGAACTTAGACAAACGCTAAATAAATTCATAAAAGGGGTAAGAGTAAAGACTGCTTTTGTAACTGCTATTCTGTAAGTGTCCCAAAAATGGACTTGGGAGGAGCGCACAATTGGTTAATTAATTTAACTTCCAATCCTTCCATTTTTGCATAGCCTATAAATTTCATTTTCCAGTACGTATGAAGGACTAAATTGAATTTTAAAACGCTGACTCAAAACTCTGGGTGGTTGTTCACAGTCCTTCATTTTCCACACAACCAATAATTTCCCAAACACTCCATGATACAAAATTAGTAACAGAGAGAAACAGTAAGAGAAAATAAGAAGCTTTTCTAGCGAGAAAGCAACAGCAGTACATGTCTGGCTTTGAGCCAAATGCTTAGCCATCATGACTAAAATATGCCTTAAGTGATGCAAAGGCTCTTTGGTAGGTGGTAGGAGCTGTCTCAGCCCTGGGTGGAAACAGGAGGACGTGGAGACAGAAGCAAGCACTTGCTGGGGGGAGCTGTGTGCAGCCTCACCATCTGCTTGCACAGCTGCAGCCCTCTTCACCAAGTGGTCGGCGAGCTCCATGGCGTCGGCGGGGCCCAGGGGCAGGTCCCGCGACAAACCGATCACGAGGATGCGCATCAGGGTGTCCTCCAGGATGGGCACCTCGGAGCACAGGCGAAGGAAGAAGCTGCAGGAGACACGAGACATCAGTCACACTTCTTTGGACAGCAGCGTGAGGGCTCCCGGAACCCTCCACAGACCCTACAACTCATCTGAGCAGAAGATACATCACAGCTTAGTTTACGCCACCTTCCCCGATCTCCAGCTCCAAATGCAACTACATGAAACAAATTATTATTGGAGTATCACTTGCATTGCCTTGTACCTCTATGTTTTAGCCTCCTTGAGTCTGAGCTCCCTGAAGTTACATCCCAGTTACCCACACACTGCGGGGCTGCCCTCCTTTACAACTACAGCATCAAGATACAGAACAGCTTGGCACTGGAATGAAGCAACAGGAATGAGGGAGGAAGAGGAACAGATGGAGAGTGGAACAACACCCCTCGATTTTATGGCAGTGTAACAGATGAAGAAAATGTGAGCACAGTTCCAAGCCTTTCCAACACAGACCTATTTAAGGATCACCACAAAACACCCATTCCTCTGCCTCCAGTAGAGCAGCTCCCCACCTGCACCCGCCACAGGAGGGGCACACACTCACTTGCGGTCACTCTCCGGGGGCCAGTTGTCCCATTTGTAGTAGGTTTCTGGCTGTTCTGTGAAGAGCACCTTGTGGAGGCTGTAGAGTTGAAGAGGACAGAAAACACCATTTGTGAGGCTTTAGCCCAGTCTCCCCCAAATCCTGCTAAAGCTTCCCATCCTACACACAAAGGAGCCTCCTCAGATAAGTGAGTGTAGCAACAGTACCAACAGGATTCAGAACAAGCAGGACTATACAATATGGGCTCTGGGCTTTTATACTTTCAGTAACTTATCCTGCTTACTATTAATTCTGGCTTGAACTGCCTCAGTAATGCCTTGTGCCAAGACCCCAGGATACCACCTGTCCTCCAGAAGACAGGACTATCTGTGGAGCCCTCAGCCACAGAGCCTTAAAAAGCATGTCAAACAAAAAAACAACAAGGAGTCCACAGGGGTTGTGTTTGGTCAGATAGCTAAAAATCCCCTACTGAGTGAATCCAAATAATATAAATCAGAAATATTTTCCATTATCATATGTTTCTAGAGGATGCATCTGAAGGAATTTCGGAGAGGGAGACAGTTCCAGCCCAAACCCTGATAAAACTGTTTCTGCTCCCAGTCTGAAAATGGGAGAGAAATCTAACCAAACCCTGGCATACACCTGTTTTTTCATACTATATCACAGTGCTGGGGAAGGGACTGGTTATGCACAGAGATGACCANCATACCTATATCACATATATATATGCGATATACATATATCACAGTGTTGGGGAAGGAACTGGTTATGCACAGAGATGACCAGGCTGACTCTCACCAGTGCACATAGTCCTTTGGAGCCAGCTTGCTGATAGATGGAACAACTGTGTGCAGCCACCAGACAGCATCACGTTGGATGGCAGCAATTTGGTTCTGGAAAGAGCGCAGCACTTCCAGGTCTGAAAAACAGTCAGGTGACAAAGTACACACATGGGCTCCATCAGAAGTGTGGTGGTTTCAAGACAGTAACCAGGACTCTGAGGCATCAACAGTAAAACACAGGATGGTTTGGTTTGGAAGGAACCTTAAAGATCATCTTGTTCCAATTCCTGCACCACAGGCAGGGACACCTTCCACAAGAGAAGGGGAACCAGAGAAGAGGAGTATACGAGAAAGGCTTGAGCCCCCCAGCTCTTACAGCACACGTTTTTTGCTTTCTGACACACGCTGCAGCAAAACCCCCAACATGAAGCACCGATGGATTAGTTTTGTGAGAAGGAGGCATGTGGGCAGTCATGTCAGTGCCACACCAAAGGCCTGTCTTCCAAGCCCCTTAATGACCCTTACAGCTGCCTCCTCAGGCTTGAGGCTCCTTCATCCACAGCTCCTTTCTCTCAGCCACTGCTTCCACAGATACGAGAAGCACCCAGCCATGCATATGCCACATCTCCTATCTCTGTCAGTCCCAGGATGACAGCAGGCTCCCAAACCCCAGGGGCAATATTCCCTCAACATCAGGGACAGATATCTACCAAGATGCTCATCCTCAGGGAGAACCTAGGTTCTTCTGCTTACTCTTTTTCTCTCCTTTGTCCCAAGCAATTCCAGCCTCCTTCACCTGGGCTGTGATACCAAGCATCATGGAGACAGCTAGCAGGTCAGTTATGTGGATGACAAACCGCTCCTTAAAACAGAAAAGAAAAAACAGTGAGTTGAACAGCAATACCCAGAGCTGCCTTCTGGAAGTGTTTTGTCATCAAGAATGATGAACGTGGATGTTTGGAAATGAGATATGGGAGTGCTGCTATGAGACACACAAATAGTGACTCACTCAGACACCGAAGAGCAAAAGAAAGAGCGGCCAGAAAAGCAGATAAAGAGCTCAGCGCATCACTGGCACATCCAGCAGCACAAGGGTCAAAAATGGTACCTTGAACTCCATCTCTGCATACAGGGCCTCCTTCCGTTCCTGCATGAGACCCAGGCAGAAGGCCTGGAAGTTGATCTCATGTTTTGTCTGTTTGATGATCTCCCGCAGCAGAGCCCGTGAAGCTCGCAGGTAATCGTCCTTGGTGGTCAGCAGGTCCTGGAACACCATTGCCAGGTACTGGGGCCACACAGAGAGAGAACTGTCAGTGCGCTGTAATGGCTCTGCATCCACAAAATGAAGAGGCACAAGGAAACCACGCTGCTGGCACCCTGTCCTTCAGACCCCTGGGGAGCTGCAATAACATTTCTCCTATGAAACTGCATTATCATTCAGAATGTGGGAGTTGGAAAATGCTCCTTTATGTTCATTCCTACCAAGAATAATAATATAATTTCAAAATAGTATGATACAGATCAGGCAGCTGTCTGGGAAAAGATTCATCTGAGCCTCAAAACAACTAAATCTGTCGGGTGGGGTTCCAGGATCACCATCAGTCATCCAAGACACTGCACCTACCTTTGGAGCTTGCTCTGAGCTGTGCTGAAGCACAGTATACAGGATCTGCATGTTGTTGGGATTCCTTGCATTTGATAGTTCATTGAAAATCACAAATTTAATGGTGGTGCCCAGGTTATCCCTGTGTGCATTCAGCAGCTCTCTGCAAGGGAAGACCAGAGATACCTGAACTGACATTTCAGCGTAGCTGGACACATTGTTTTGATTTCCCCTTGAAGTTATTTAGCACACAAAAGTGAAAAGGATGAACAGCATACGTCAAAGGACAGTATCAAAGGACTACTGAAAGACTTCTAGGACAATGAAATTCATTTGAATGAACACAAGACACTCCATGCTCCAAGATGGTATTTGAAACCACTGTGCAGAGACAATGAGACTGTCAATCCCTGGGCACATCTCCCACGGTGCTTTCTCTTCCCATCACAGACCCAGTCACTCACCTGACACACAGCATGTAGTGGTTGAGAAGGACTTTTGGCTTGAGACGAATTTTGATCAGGTTGGAGATAACTTCCATGTCCTCTGAGCTGTGGGTGTTACAGTTCATACAGACTGACATCAGCAAGTCCTGAGCTGGCTTGGTCAGCTGCAGAGGGAGAGCAGAAAGACTCCAGCCTCTTGCTATTACAGACCAGAAACGTAACTGGCGTGCAGCATGCAGCCCTCCTGGCTGGATTCCAGACCAGGGCTGTGCTTCAGCAGCTCCTCTCCTTACCTTTGGATTCTGCAGCCACATCTCCAGCCTCTGCACAGCCATCTGACGCACCTCTTTGTAGCCACAGGTTGCTGTCAGCAGCCGGAGGAGGTTCCTGGAGACATTGTCCATGGGCTGGCGCCGGTTGAGCTGGTCCCGAAGCATGTCCAGGACATACTCCTCCACACTCTCTGCAAGGTCTTCATACCTGGGCCACACAAATTGAACTTTACTCATTTCCACAAAAGCCAGTCCAGAGAGCAGCACTCTTTCTTGTTTGTGGTTTGCGTTTCAAACCAACAAAATCCAGTCTTTTCTCCTGGAACCAGTTTTATCTGATGCTCAGCATGCCCCAGCAGGTGCCACAGGAGCACAGAGACAAAGCTCCCTGCCACAGCTCTGCAGGGTGGGTGAGCACAGACACATCTGCAGACACATCTGCCCCACAGCTGTGTCTGGAGAGGAGGAGGCACTGTACCTGGGCATGAGCTGACCCGCCTGCTCCGGGCTCATTTTCTCCTCTGCAATCAGCAGCTCACTCTGGCTGTCCTCCTCCTCTGTCATGGAAGGGTGTGGGCTACTCCCTAAGAGAGACCAGGACACAGCACACGCCATGAGACAACTCCTCTCCCTAGGAGCACAATCACTTGTGCTCTGGTTTGTTCAGCTTCTTTCAAGGATCCCTTTCAGCAAGACCACAGCCTCTCACACTGCATCCCATGCCGGCCCATTTTTCACTACCCTCAAACATTCCCTGGACATGAAAGAGTCCCAGAGAACGGAAAATCAGTGCTTGGAACTCAAAGCCTGGTCTATGTGACTCCACCCAGGAACAAACTATTCTCAGAAGTCAATAAGCACTGCAGGCTCCATCCTCTCCCTAAACCTTTGTGCCTGGCTCCCAAACATCTTCTTACCAGCACTAAGGTCCCCCCCGCTACGTCCAACTTCTCCATGCAAGATCATGGTCTTAGGAGGCATCTTTGTGTTAAAAGCTGTCTGGATGTTATCCACAAACGTCTTGCAGTGAGGGCTGTCCACCCAGATGCGCTCCCCAAGGGAGTCCTCAATGTACACCTGCAGAAGGGAGCACAATCAATATTCACGTGGTTAATCAGAGGAGTATTTGTGAGTTTTCATGGATTTCCAACATACAAAGTAGGGAACTAGCATAACCATTGCGTGGATGAAAACCAGACCAGATGACTGCAAGCAAGTCACACAAGAGCAAAAATACAAACCATTACATCCCAAGCTCTACTGAGCACCAAACCTTCTCAAGCAAGAAAGCTGATCAGCTTTCGCAAAGACTTTACACAACTTGTAGCGCCAAAATATAGAAGCTGGTCAGCTCAGCCTTTTTAAATTAATGGGCTGTTTTAATCCCACATAGAACAGAAAGCAGGGAGTCTCTGTAACATATCAATACAGACTCTCAAAGACATCTCAGAAAACAGCAGAGATAATGCAACAAACGACAAAGGAGGCCACAGCATTCCAGAAACCTGTGGAGATTTTTCTTTAAAAGGATGGGCCCAGACTTCTGTCTCCTCCAGCTGCATTCCCACAGTGGACAAGAGGACACCACTCCCTTCCCCTGCTCTCCTACTCCAACACACCCACAGCCCCCAACCCAATCTACCCACCACCGCCTCAGTCCAGCAGAAGCCCTCCCAGTTCACCCACCTTGACAAAGATCTCTGGCCAGTTCTCATCCTCTTCGTAAGCTGCCATGAGAAGGTTGCATGCCAAGACAGACACAAGGCTGTTCCCTTTGGCTTTGAAATTGATGGAGGCATCTCTTCGGAGTAGGCTGCACAGCGCCTGGAGTAACAGCCATAAAAAATAAACTAATAAACAAGGCATCTATTGAGAAAGCATGCAAAGAAGCTGCAGAAAGAGAAATACAAACTGCAGCAGCTTGCCACAGGGCTCTGGCATTTACAAACCCATGCACATCATGCTCTGGCCTGAGAGAAGCTGCAACTCTGCTCACAATTTGACAGCAATGATACATCAGCAAGTTCCCGAGTCCTCACCTCGATAACCCCTTCGGTGGCAAATATGTTGGGTTTGATCTTTGCCAGGTACATAAGGCTGAGGTAGAGCGTGGTGTCAGGTTTGGCTCTGTTCATCTTCAGCTGCTTCACAGCTCCGCACAGCACCCCCTCAATACGGTCATCGTTGCCTTCTGCCTCTGCTGCCTCAATCTCATCCAGCAGCACCGTGGGGACGACTGCAACCACCAACACAGGCATCAGCACTGACCTTCATGCCAAATGACCACCCTGAGGTGCTGCAGGACCAGTCACAAGGGACAGCAAAGCACGGACCAGCTCACTTTGAGCGCCTGCAATTTCCCTACTCGATTGCAATTAAAAGTTCTGTTTCACAACTGACAATGCCCATTAATTGTTTTGCCATGCTAGCACACTCCTCTGCAGATGTATCCAACACCAGAAATGGAATGACAATTCCATTCCAAATCCAGACCCAGAGCTTGCTAAAGAAGGATGTGAATAAAATGCCACAATCCAGACTTTTGAGATTTCCTTAAGGGAGTATTTCACATACGGCTACTGAACAGCTCTCAGACAGAACGAACACAACCCAGTGCCAACAGAAGAGAGAACCGTGACTTCAGCCCTACATCCAGGGAAGGAAACCCTCAAGGACAGCGTGTAATTACTGCGTGGGCTTCAAGAAAGACTCCTGGGATGAGACTCCAGAGAAACGAGGAGTTTCCCCCCGGCTTCCCTGTGACGGCAGGAGCGCCGCGAGGCCTCACCTTCGATGGGGATGACAGACGGCTCCTTGATGGAGGGCGAGATGGCTCTTTTCTCCGCCACGGCCGCCTCTGCCAGGCGTCCCAGGGCGCTGAGGGGCGGCGTGGAGGAGAGTTTGGGGCGCTTGGTCAGCCCGGGCAGCCCCGCCGGGCCGGCCAAGGCGGC
>WEIT01031368.1:221356-232428 GCA_013389985.1 Dryoscopus gambensis
CCGCCCCGCCGGGCAGCGCCGTCTGGCGGGCCGGAGGGGGAACTGCACCCCCGGGGCCTCGGCGCGCTCTGGGGAGCCCGAGGTCAGAGACGGGCTGGGGCTGCTGCAAGATGTGGAACATGTCAAAATTTTCTTTAAAAAGGATGTTTTTTAATGTTTTATCCGCCTCCTCTCCCAGGCAACTAGCAGCAGGACAAGAGGACATAGTGTCAAGCAGCACCGGGGGCTGTTAAGTCAGACATCAGGAGGAATTTCCTCACAGGAAGAGTGATGAGATACTGGAATGGGCTGCCCGGGGTGGTGATGGAGTCACTGTCCCTGGAGGTGTTCAAGAAATTACTGGACATGGCACTCAGTGCCATGGTCTAGTTGAAAAAGTGATTGGTCCAAGGCTGGACTTGATCTTGGAGGTCTTTTCCAACCCAAATGATTCTGTGATTGGAGGATCTGGGATCAAAGAGGGGAATCAAGGAGATGGGAGTGGGAGCTGGAGTCAGGGGCTGAAACTGGGGAGCTGAAAGTAGTGGCTGAAACTGAGGGTCTGGGATGTGGGGCTGGAATTGGGGGGGTTGGTTTGGGGCTGAAATTGAGCAGCTGAAATCAGGGGGATGGAGTCAGAGGAGAACCGAGGTCAGGGACTAAAACTGGGGGCCCCACAGTACCCCCTCTCCCCCATGCCAACCCTTCTGTCCCCATAACATGCTCCAGGAGAAGCTCTCCACATGCCTTTATTGCGCGGGGACCGCGGGTACCCACACCACCCACCCAGGACCATGCACAGAGCACCCGTCAGCCAAGCCCCCATCCCACGCCCCCGGTCCCCAGCTGTGCTGGAGGAGGACATGCAGCAGCAGGTGACAGTCCCCAGCACCCCCTCCATGGCAGCATCCCAGCTTCAGGGGCTGGAGCATTGAGCACCTCCCGGGTGGGTGGTCCTGGAGAGGTGGGGGTAACCCCACGGCCCCCTGCTCACAGCCACTGCAGGGAGAAGCCCTGGCTGAGGCTGATGCCAAGGTCACTCACGGTGAGAACCTGCGGGGAGAGAGGAGACATTGCGGGGTACAGCCTTGGCAGGAGGGAATTGGAGAATGCTTTCCCCTAAACCCTGTCATGGCAGGAGAGCCACACAGAGTCCTCACCCCTCTCTTTGGCCACACTGTGACTCTGGGGGAGGACGGGTGGAGACCCTCAGGATGGGGACTCCCACCCAGGAAAGGGCGCCCTGAAGTGGGGCCATACCTGGTTGGCCAGGTAGGAAAAGGGCTTCTCATGGCCATTCAGGAGGACCTTGCTGGGCGGCTTCTGCACCCCAAAGATGCTCAGTGTGCCAATGGTGACCTTGGTGGCCTCAGTGCTGGCATGGAGGACGGTGGAGGTGAAGATGTTCTGCAGGAGGGGACAGCATGAGCCCAAGGTGACCAGGTGCCATGGGACCCCCCTACTCCTGCCCTCCCCACCACATCCCACCTGTGTGACATTGAACACCACGTAGGAGTAGTTGCCTTGCTCGAAGGTGTCCAGGCTCTCGCCATCGTCCCAGAAAAGGTCACCCCATGCAGTGGCATGCGAGGACAAGGCCACGATGAGACGCAGGGGGTTCCCTCGAGTCATCTCTGCGGTGGTTCCTGGTTTCTGGGGTTCAAAGACATGGGTTCTGTAGGGCCATGGGGATGGGGGTCCAGGAGCTGAGGTGCTGGGGGACACCAGTGTGCTGTGGACAGCACCCAGGGAGGTGATGGGTGGGCACTCACCTGGGTGGGCAGGACGGAACCTTCCCGGATGTGCAGGTTGAGGTGCTCCAGAGGGGCCAACATCTTCAACATCTCCCCACTGCTGTTCACCGAGGAGCCCTGGGCAGGTGGCGAGAGACATGGGTGTGAGGGATCAGGCTCAGGCATGGGTCTGCGGAGCAGCCATCCCCACCCCTTCCTCCATCAGGGCTCGCTGGGCTCAGCCAGGGCTTCCCACCCACAGCCCCAAGAGGGTCAAGCAGGGATCATCCAGCCCCCGGCCAAATGCCGTGATGCTCCTCACCGTGTAGAAGTCGTACCACGTGCCTTGGGGGACGTAACCTGTGACTGAGTCCACCCCGGGCTCCAGCACCGGTGTTACCAGCAGGCTCCGGCCCCACAGGAACTGCCTGTCCAGCTCCCACGTGGCCACATCCCCAGGGAACCTGTGGCAGGACGGAGACACCGCTCGATCGGCCGCTTCTCCGTGACTCAGTCCACGCGTCTCCCCAGCTCCCGGTGGGGATGGTCTTACTCAAAGAACAAGGGCCGGGCGACGGTGTCCCCTTGCAGGTGGGCACGGTGGAAAAGGGTGTAGAGGAAGGGCAGGAGGGAGTAGCGGGTCAGCAGCACGTCCTTCATGGCCGTCCTGGCTGCGGGGCTGAACGCCGTTGGGTCCTGGGCCTGGGGGAGAGGCGGGGAGCTGTCCCACAACCAACCCCACTTCCTACATCCCCCATTCCATATCCCATATCCTGCATCCCCCATTACACACCCCACCTCCTGCATCCCCCATTCCACATCCCATATCCTGCATGCCACCCCTCGGATGCCTCCCACCAGCCACACTGTCCTCAACCTTCTCGTTCTGGGTGTTGTGGTTGCGAGCGAAGGGGTAGAAGGCACCGAGCTGCATCCAGCGGGTGCACAGCTCCTCTGAGGTGCTGCCAGAGAAGCCGCAGATGTCCGCCCCGACCAGTGGGATGCCAAAGAGGCTGAAGCTCAGCAGCCCTGAGGGCAGGGACAGTCAGCAGGGCGCAGTTTCGGAGACACCTCCAAACAAGCAGGAAGGTGCTGGTAGGGGGTCTGTGGCACCCACCTGGGATGGAGTAACACATGTCCTTCCACTGGCTCCGGTTGTCACCCAGCCAGTGCCCTGAGTACCGGCCCTGGCTGGGGAAGGTGGAGCGGGAGATGACGAAGGGGCGCTTCCTCCGGATCTGGATCAAGGCGCTGGAAAACAACAGGGAGAGCTGGGGGCAGAAGGTAAGAGCAGCCTGCCAGGTGTTTGCCTTATCCCACAACATTCAAGGGAGAATTCCCCCCGGCAGAGGGGCGGAGGGGCGGCCCAAGCAGCATGGCAAAGGCTTGGCACCAGGACCAGCCTCATCCACCCATCCCTCCCAGGGCAGTGTCAGCTCCCCTTTTCTCCTGGGTTATTCCCATCCCAGAGGCTGTGGGCAGCCAGAGCTTCTCCCCTTCAGATCAGGCACTCAAATCCCCATCCTTTTCCTTCTCAGCTCTGAGAAGGATTTTGTCCCAACCCATGCCCAGGCTGTCAGGAAGCAGGATGCTCAGGTACCTTGCTGTGGCTTTGGCTTCCATCAGCCCGTAGAGGTTGTGGAGGTTGTAGTGCACCGAGGCTTTCTGCTTTGCCGAGGCACACACCGTCCTTGCAGAGAGGGAATCGCCCAGCACGGCTGCCAGGAGGGAGAGCCCAGTTGGCACCCAGTGGTGGTGGGGTACAGGAGATTTGGACTCCCCACACTTGCTGGCTCTGGGTCAACCCTCCCACAGGAACCAGCTGTCACTGCCAACCCAGTGCCAAAAGCTCACCCAGATGGCCCCATCCTGCACCCTGACATGGCCCTAACAAGTGTGCACGGCTCAGGCATGGATACTGGCACACACAAGTAGGGATGGAGACATTCAGGGTGTAAAAGAGACACGGTGTCTCTTAGGAATGGTTTTCCCCACCACACTCAGTTGGCAGCGATCTCAAAGCACACAGCACCTACCAGCACAGCCTTATATCTCATCTTCCTCCTTACCTGGAGTGTAGGGTGGGCTGTCGAAGTCTCCCGGGGGGCAGCCATCTTCAGACCCATCCATGAAGTTGGATGGCTCATTCATGTCCTGAGCAAAGAAAATTGTGGAGCAATTTCAAGGGTGTGTTTTTTGGGGATTAGTGGATAGACCTGGAAAAACTGCATTTGAGGGACAGTCACCGGGCATGAGCTGAGCTGCTGGCAGGGAGCAACCCAGGGGCAAGGAGGGACTTACGATCCAGAGGCCGTCAAAGGGCACGTGGGCGTAGAAGTGCTGCAGGTTCTCCAGCCACCACTGGTGCGTGTCTGGGTTGGAGAAGTCTGCGAAGGCAGTGAAACCAGGCCAGACCTGTGGGGACACCACAAATGCACGGGTTCAGCAAGCAGGTGATTTGTGGGGAGCCACCACGAGGAATAGGGTACCACAGCATGCCAGGGATTTCATCTGGGGGTGAAACAGGCAATGAGACAGAAGATAAACCCAGCCAGTGCTTCGAGTCCTGGATGCTACACACACACAGCATCCCTCCTACCTCCATGGTTCCAGGAGGATCAGGTGCTGAGGAGTGCCCACAGTCCATGGGCAGTGGCAGCTGATGGTGCAGCTGCTCTGCCCTCACTTGCACAAGGCCTGATACCACCTCACCAAGAACACGTCAGGGAAAAGTAAGGATTTTTCTGTGCTTTGCCTTATTCCAGGAATTTTAGCCGATTCATTTTCCCCCATGTTTCCAGGCTACATCAAAAGCCCCCTCCTTGGAGATGGTGAGGGAGAGCAGGTGGGAGGAAACAGCCAGGGGGGTCAAAGTGGGAGGGAACAGCTGCAGGTCCGGAGGCATGCTGTCCATCACAGACAACCTTCCCTCACCCCAGAAACAGGAAGGGAGAGAAATCAGATGACCAGCCTCAGGCAGCACTGCTGACTCTGTTAAGCTCATATGACTTCCACAGGCTCCTCTGCTGAGCAGGGGCTGGCTCCCAGGGCTGGTGAAGACACCAGGAGGTGACACACGAGGACAAGGGCTGAGCCAGGCTCTGGCAACTATCCCAGAGAAGTCCCTTGGCCACTTGGCTTTCCCTCCACTGTAATGAAATCCCAACCCTGGTATTGCACAACCCACGGGGCTGGGATTTCCCCCTGGAGCTCCTCACCTTCCCGATGAGTGGCTGCCCTTGGGTGGTGTTGAGGAACAAGCCCCGTCTCAAGCCTTCATCGAAAGGCCAGTAGGAGCCGTGAGGGCTGGTGCTGCTGATGCCGGGATCCTGGGCATGGAGCAGAGGGTTAGGGACACTCCAGGCAGACCGTGGCTCCTTACCGCGGCCAGACCGGTGTGATTCACAGAGGAGAACCCAGACAGGGTCAGCCAGAGCCCACACACAGCGGCTGTTTCCCCCCAAGGGGAAGAGAAACTTGCTTCAACACTTCCAGGCATGTTTTCTAAAATGCCACTTCTGCAAGTCCCCAGGACCCGTTAGGGCGTTTTGGGGAGGGGGGGACAAATACAAGAAATCTTGCTCTTATGCAAGAAATGTCAGGTCATGGACAGGCTTGGGCTACTGCAGAGAGTTCAATGAGGAGGACATGCAACCTTCCCCTGCAAGGACCTGCTGGTCCCCATTGCCCCCAGCAAGCAGAACATGTGCCCCTACTCCTTGCAGAGGGAAGAAGGGACATCACAGCCAGGTCACAAGATGCCAGGGCTCGTGGGGATGTGAGGGCACCTGAGCTGAGCACCCACAGATTAAACTGGCTGACCCACAGTTCCTCCATTCCTTCTCTCACAGGGGTCAGGGCCATCCTTGTACCCGCAGAAAGACAGGGGCACAGCACAAGAACTCGGCCCATGTTTCCACAGTCCCTGCAGTAGGGGCATTTCCAGTGCCAGTTTACAGCTGCCTGACCAGCACTGGGAACCGGCCTCCTGCAAAAATCCCCGGGGCTGGGCATGACCAGCTGTGACCGTGAGCATCCCTTACATCCCTGCCTTACATCCCAGCTCTGCAGCAAAGACAGCACAGTGGGAGAGAAGGGGGAATACCAAGATCATCACGTAGCGCTGCCCGTGTTTGTGGAGGTCTTGCACCAGCGAGGGCAGGGAGGCAAACTTCTGGGAATCCAAGGTGAAGTCCCGGTACCCATCCATGTAATCGATGTCATTCCACTGAGCATCCTGCGGGAAGGAGGTTCAGGAATGGGTGGTGGAGACTGGACCCCCTGCCCCACAGGCCTGAGGGGTTACCTGGGGGATCTGGTAGTTCCTCATGGCTCTCACGGTCTGCCAGGTCTCATTGCTGGATCCGTAGCCCCAGCGGCAGAGGTGGAAGCCGAGAGCCCAGAGGGGCGGCATGGCTGGGAAACCTGCAGTGGGACAGTGGGAGCACGGATGGGGTTTCCCAAGATGACAGCACCGTCTCAAAAGGACGGGAAGGTAAGGGGAGAGGGAGGATAAAAGGTGATCACTGACCACAGTGTGCTGGAAGGGCTGGGGATGGGATGGCTGGGGGATGCTGATCCCTCCCCAGCTGGCAGGGTTGGGGATGGTGGTGAAGCTGGTGTGAGACAGGGATGTGGGCATGGGGAAGGTGCCTATAGATAGCTGTGTTGGGGTGTGGGCACTTACCTATCACCTGCTGGTACTGCTGGATGACCATGTTGGGATGGGGCCCCAGGAAGATGTAAAAATCCAGCACCCCTCCAATGGTCCTCCAGGTCAGGCCTGGAGCAGGCTGCAGGGCCACCTCTTTGAGTGGAAAGGAGAAGACAAAAAGGTAGTGACAACTGGGGAGCAGCCCCCAAACCTCAGCCCCCACGATGGGGCCCAGGCAGCACCACAGGCAATGCCCAGGGGAATAGAGAATCCCTGCCTTGCACTCAGCAGATGCTAAATGGGTGTCCAGAAGCTTAAATCACCACAGCCCAGAGAGATCACTGGTTTATGCTATCTTGAAAATCTGCTCTTTAAGCTCAAATCTGTGCCAGCTTCCACTGCTGGACCAAGACTAAGCACTTAAGTGCAGTGCTTCCCTTCACGTCCTCCCCTGAAATGCCCTCCTAAGTGAATCAAGAGCTACTTGTGCAGCCACGCATGGGGGAGCAAGGCCTTTCCTGGGAGGGGGTCTTCACATGGAGCAGCCTTTGCACCTCAGCTCAGGTGGCTGCATCTCGCAGGAGCTCCTCCTTGGCAGCATCAGGGAGACAGAGCTGAGCGCAGCTGGAGCTGCCGGGGCCCCGGAGTGAGCAGCATCGCCCCAGCTGGCTGCAAGCAGCAGCTGCTAGGAGAGACGGGTGGTCCTGGTGCCGCCCCCGACACGGCAGGAGCCCGCAGGAGCTGCTGTGTTATCAGCTGGCACACACAGGCAGATCCCGTGGCCGCAGCTGGCGCAGCACAGCTGGGAAGAGCGCGGGCGACAGACGGCATCCCCGGCTGCGCCCCAGCCGTGCCCCGCCCCGGGCCTGGGGGCAAGGACATCTCGGTGGAGAGGGAATGGGCATGGACCTGCACGCAAGGGACTTGCTTTCCTGATGGCAACTCGGCAGCTGGGCGTGTGGTTAAACTGCTCGGCAGTTGCTAAAGAGCCTCGCCGTAGCCAGGAAACAGATGGCTGCGCTCAATAACGGAGCCATCAAACCACATCTTTCCCTTTTATGGCTTCCTTTCACCCCAAGTTCCCAAACTGGCCACTCCAGCAGCTCCCATCTGTCCCAATCTGCCAGGTCCTCCAGCAGGGACAAGCTGGCCTCGGGTCCCCTGGACACCTACCCATGGCGTTGCTGTTGAGGAGGAAAACTCCATGAGCATCTCCGCCCTCCTCCATCAGCAGGTAGAAGGGGTGAGCGCCGTACAGGTTGAAGGTTTCCTGCAAGGAGGAGGTGCCAGGTAAGACAGCAGAGAGGGCAAAGCAGGAGAGCCCCATGTCACTGAAGGTGAATAAATGACCCTGAGCTGCATATGCTGCCACCACCTAACCAGGCATCTGTCACCCCTCTGGAGCATAAGGCAGGGAATGAGGATAGGTTTGGGGCTGGTGCTAAGGCCATGGGAGGCTGCTTCTCCCTTCAGCTCAGGGGCTGCTACTGAGCTGGGCTGGGCGAGGGGGAAACCTCCTGCCTCACCACAACACATTGCAGGAGGAGCAGGGTGGAGCGGAAACACCCAGTGCCCTCCGAGTGCCAAGAGCATTTTGCAATTGCTCTGAAATCCTGCCTGGCACATACCTGCCCCTCAGGGCCCCGACCATCCCCAGCCTCTCCCAGGGCTGCTGCCCACCCCTGCCACGTTTTCCCAGGGTTTGTCCAAAGCATAGGAGAGTGGCACCCCCGTCCTCACCCCCTACACCTCCACGGGGAGAGGGCAGACGTACCGTGGGAGAGACATCACGGGCCCACAGTGTGAGGGTGTTCCAGTCCAGGCTGTGCAGGAAGCTGCCACGGTGCTCCCCCAGCCCATAGAGGAACTTGGATGGGAGGGATGTGGATATCTGGAGAAACTGGTCAGCAAAGATCAAGGGGGCCACAGTGGTGTTCAGCCTGCCAGGGTGCCACCAAGGAAGAGAGAGGGTCAAGAGAGGATTCTGGGACTCATTAGGATGCATTTGCCCATCAATAATTGATCTCTTCCCTCTCAAAGCATCTCAAGGGGCGGTCTAGCAGCACATCCCACCCTGCATCCAGCCTCAACACCTTGGCCCAGGAGCAAAGTCGGGTCTGGCTGGACACAAGGCATAGCCTGAACCCAACCCAGCCTGTCCCAGCACAGCACAGCCTTCCCTTTGACACAGAAGTTTCCACCCAGGTTATTATTAACCACCGAGGTGATACGGCCACGGGGTTTCTCAGCCTGCTGTCACTGATAAGCAGCTCCCAAATACAGGACAGACCACAGCCACCAGCAAATGGGAAGGAGGAGGAAAGGATGGGATCCCAAAACACCCTGGCCAGACATTGCCCAGCTGTTGGTGCTCGCTACCAACTTAGTGTGGGAAAAGCTGTGGGGGTTACAGGAGCTGTACAGCAAAGTCACCCACAGTCCTTTTCCACATAAAGCCTGGAGCTGTGGGTGTCCCTATAACTTGGACAGCCAAGGAAACCCAAAAGCAGGGAGAGGGCAAAGCCAGAACTCTTCTTTGGCCCTTTTCCTGAGCCATCAGGTCACCTCTCAGTGATGTGCTGGGACCTACACAATGTATGGATTCTGTAGGACCTGGGGAGGAATCAGGGAACTGGGAAGTTTTTGGAGAGGTGCTGATCCCACACAGCTCTGCCACGGCCAGAGCAAGCACATGGCCAGCCCATGGGGCCAGGAAGCCACATGCTGCCACATCCCCATGTGAGCACCTCTCAAAAGATGCAAGACAAAGAGTAATAATTGGCTGGAGATCTCACAGCATGGGTTTTCCTAATGAAAAACCTCTGGGAAGCATGCTGGAGCCTGCCTAGGGTGGGATAAGCTTCTCCCCACCTGTCACAGCATGAGGACAAGGTGATTTCTTACAGCACTGCCCCCGTCGCCTTGCGCTGCAGGAGCACCCCAAAGGGGTCCCAGGAGAAGTTCAGACTGTAGATGGGGTTTTCTGCTCGCTTCATCACCCGGGGAACATCGAGGGGAACCTCATAGCGTGGGTTGGCTGCATCTGTTATCTGCAAAAGGGAGAAGAAGTGCTTTAAAGACCAGCAAAGCAAGAGGGCAAAGGGCTGGAGATGCTCACTGGCCCCACACAGCCACGCCCGGAGCACAACAGATTTCAGACTTGGTCCAAGCAAGGGATGGTCACCTATGAGATGATAGGTGCAGGGGTCAGGAGCACAGTCACAGGCTCTTGAGGGCAGCCAGCAGGAAGCTCACCTTGATGTGCAGCCGTGTGTCTGTCTCAAACTCCACATCCAGCCTCAGCTTCTCGATGTCCCGGGGGTAATAGGCCTTCTCCCTTCGCACCAGCAACCCCACCATGCCCAGCGCCGTCTGGTTGAGGCTCTCCAGGGTGTAGCTGGGGAAGTCAGGGGGATAGAAGCACCAGGGAACCCCCTGCTTGCCCTCTGCTGGTGGGGGAGTCTGGATGAAGCAGCACCCTCGGCTTTCACACAGCTCCTGGGTCACCACCACGCGCCGCTCGGGGTAGCAGTCAAAGCGATGGCTCTCAGGTACCAGGAGACATTTCGGGGGTGGCGTGGGTCCGAGCCAGCCCCCCGATACTTGCCGCAGCACCCAGACAGTGATGGTGCTCAGCAGCACAGCGACCACCAGCAGCCCGCTGCCCACCCACCACGGGGCCAGCTTCCCTCGGCCGGTGGGCAGCGGGGCAGCCCCTTCCTCTTCCACCCGGCATGCTGCTGGCTGTGTTGTTGTCAGCTTCTGGTATGACTTCATTGTCCTGGTGCTGGATGGAAGGGGAGATGGTGGCAGGTGTGAAGGAGACAGAGGGGGAGAGCTTGCCCAGGCCTCAAGGACAGCTTCCCCCTCTCCTGATGCCTGTGGCTCGGGCAGAGCCTGCCTGCCTCAGCACCCCGCAGCATCACATCTGCACCTTCGGCCAAGATGCACCCGGCAAACTCAGCAAAGGAAGGCTTTGCCAAGGTCAGGTGGTCCTGACCCTGCTAAGTGTGGGGAGACTTTGACACCCAACTGTCCACCAATCCAAGGGACAAAGCACCATCTGCTTCTGGGAGGTGTCAGAGTGGCCCCTCAAGGAGGTTTTCCCAGGCCTGAATTTATGGGCTGCAGTGTTTCTGGAAGGTGCAAGCAAAACCGAGCTTGCTCTGCCTGTGGGAACAGAGCTGTGGTGCTGACAGCTGCAGCTCCAAGGTGTGGAGCAGTCCCTGCCCTGAGCATCTTCTGGTCTGAGCATCCTCTTCGAGCATCCTCTGTCATCATCGTCCAAAGCCCTGACTCAGAGGTTTTAGACCCGGGGAGGGCTGGGCGAGGGATGGCTAGGAATACGCCATTAGTTCTTGCTTTCCACTGATAAAAGCTGATTCTAACAACCTCTCAGGCAAACACCTCCTGGACTCTAAGCGAAGGAGGACCCCCATGCTCCTGATGAGTTTGCAGGGAGCAATCTCAGCAGCTTAAAAAAGAGACACAACTTTCTTCTCTCCGTCTCCTCACTCTCACTCAGACCGCGCTCCCCTCACCCTGCTCCCTGCAAAGGCTCAGGAATCCGCTCCAACCCCCGCCACAAACAGATTTATTCCCCGGCAGCGCTCCCCCCAGCTCGGCCACCACGGCAGCTCAACCCGCCGGGGCCCGGCCGCGAACCTCCCCGAGCGGCAGCGCCTCCGCCTTACGCAACCCGCCCG
>WEIT01031369.1:6181-30110 GCA_013389985.1 Dryoscopus gambensis
AGGAGCCGGCTGCAGACAGGTCGGACCCCCGGCCCGCGCAGGCAGCACCTGCCCGGGTGCTGGCGGGCAGCGCGGGGGTGCTCGCACGAGCAGTCGGGCTCGGGGCTAAGCCTGGCGGTCGCTCCGTGTCGGAGGCGCCTTCTGAGCATCTCCGAGATGAAGAGGGTTGGCTTTGCCTCCGGGAAGCAGGCTCACCTGCTTCTCTGATCAGTTTTCTAAGTCTAACCAACCAGGTTGGTTCCTCATATAGTTTGCATGTGAGAAGTACCACAAGTCCCAAAGAAACGTGGTCTGTTTCATTTCAGGTGCTTTTATAGCTTCAGATCACCTACCTGCTTTGGAAAACTGGCCTCCTGCAGCCTTTCCAGGTGGGGACCTGAAGGACACGGAGCAGGGCGGGTGCTCCACGAGGTCGGGTATCATTTAGAGGATTGCTATTGCAGCAGCACAGTTGCTTTATGCACACAAGCATACATCCAATTTGTATTTGTAAAATACTCAGTGAATTAGAAGATCTAGAGGGTACATGCAAGTGCAAGGTAGTGTTATTATACTGGAAAATAATACATCAAGGTTTATGAGCAGGCTCATGTATAATGAAGTCTAATTTGTAAAGATGGATTCCTCTGCCACATCCTACAGCATTGTTAGGAGTTTGGTGACCTTGCCTAGGGCACTGTGACATGCTGGTATTGTATATTACAGAGGTAAATGATGCAGGTTTTCAGACCATGTCTACAGCACATTAGTTCTTATGTACATACAGTTAAAGTAATAGATAAAAATTGCATGTAGTTTTTTAAAAAATTCATCTAAACTGTGTAGCTTCAGTAATGCATTACTAATACGACTAATTTTGTAATATTATGGTTAACCAAAAAACTAAACTTTTAATTTTTTTAGTTTACCTTTGATTCCCTTATGCCTATATTGATAGTAGATGCCAGCAGACATTCAGCAAGGATACTGTTGGCTATTTTTTTCTTTTTTGGTCAAAGACAACTATTGCTTGATTGAGCAAAGAACCTGGGCAGGCTGCCATGATACTGTAGCCAACTTCTTAAAGCAACTGGGTATTAAAATTGATGGATTCAAAACTTTTTATTTAAGGTGGATAGAATACTAATGTCCTGGGTTTATGCCCTGCCATAATTTAAGTGCTATTCATAATACTCTGGTGAGATGCTGATGCACTTGCCCTGTAATTAAATTACTTATCTGACAACATAATGAAATGTGTACAAATATCTGTTGATGCCAGATATGTTCTGTTGTTCTGATGCTTTTCTATCTCTGGCATCTTTGTCCTTGTTTTTATATTTGTTTGTCATGCTGACCTGTGTAGCTGCAGTGTATATTCCTAGGCCTCTTCTTCCAGCTTTTGTTAGTGAGAAGGCAGGGAATTTAAGATTATCTAAATGTGTCAGTATTTGCTGGTTGCCAGACCAGCTTCTTCTCCATTGCAATAGATCTGATCCCAGTCAGGTAGATAGTGGTACAAGTTCCATCTTTTCCCTCAAAGTTGGCATTGTAGTTCAGGTCTGACTGGCAGTCGGAGCAGCAGTATAACTGGTACCTAATGTTGAAGAGCAATGACCAAAACAAAATGTAGTTTTAACCATCAGTGTGCTGTCATATTCTAACCATCAAGCCAAATAAAGACTTGTGATTAAATCCTCGCTGTGATCATGGCTTTGCAGGCACTTACATGGTATCTCTTTTGGTGTGCTTTACTCTTTTATCTATTTTTTAAGGATCCAGACACCAGTTGCCCAAGATATACCTGTAAAGAAAGTAAGCACATTTTTACAATTCATAAAAATGATATAATTGTTAGGATTGGGTGAAGTGTTGGGAATTCTCTGGTCTAGTCTCCAGCTCAGAGCAGGATGAGCACTGGGAGCAGAGCAGGTTACTCAGGGCTTTCCCCAGGGCTCCTTGGGAAGAGTTTCTGCCCTGATGTCCTCTTGCTGGAGCTGAGGGCGGCAGGACACTGTTGGGTAGCCGCGGTGTGAGCTGGAGAAAGGAGCTGAATCTTGGCTAGAGCAAGGAGAGAGCTGAACTTTGACTCAGCTGCTCCCAAAGAGGCAGAGAGCGTTGCTGGGTTGCTGTGGAAAGTAGGTTGTGCGTAAAAAGACTGCTACAGTGTGCTTCTCCCCTCCCTCCCTCACCCTTTACAGGAGAGGTGATGAGCAGCAGCCTGGCTCCTGGCATGCCCCTGGACAGGGCTGCTCCGTACTGTCTCTTATTCAGGACAGATCTATGGTCCCCAGCAGCTCTTAGTCACTTTTTCTGATTCACTGACTGGGATTTGTTTTTAAACAATGGGTGTACCCTCTACAGTGCCAAAAATTGAGCCCTTAGGGGGTTTTTTGTGCTTTTCATAATTTTTGCAGAGGTATTTTACACTGTTTCCACTATGCTTATGGTTTAAATTGGAATTCACAAACTGAATGGGAAATGTACCAGAATTTTAACTCCCTGTGGGGACCTATTTGCCTGAAAAGTTACATAAAATACTGTTGGTTTAATTTAATCCTGAGCCACTTTGCCATTATTGAAAACTACTGTTTAAGGAATTTGACTTAGGTATTGAACAGATTCCCCAAAAGTGATGACCTAAGGTAATTCTGAGATTCCTGCTCAAATCATGGTCACCTGTTACAGTAAAACCCAACAAGTTGCAGTTCTTACATTCCTTGTATGTAAGGGGAGAGTGCCACCCTCTATCTGGAATTCTTTCAGTTACTATACAATAAAATAAAATTAAAATTTCATTTTTAAATTCAGTAAACTGAATTAACTTTGAAGTCAGGAAACACCAGAGGTAAGGATCCCTGTTGCTGTATTGCACAGCCTCCTGGTAGGGTAGGATTGTCATGACTGACATAACTGACATAATTGATTGACATGATCAACTCACCCTTTTTTCCTCAGAATTTTTCAGCCGCATTTACTGCAGAAAGTGATGATCCCCATTGCTGAATCTCTTAAACTAGAGCCTGCTGTACTTCAGCTTTCTCAGATCCTGGACTGAGCGCAGAATTATAAATTCCCTCAGGTGTTCAAGAGCCTGGTGCTAGGAGCACTGTCCTGAATATGTCATACCATTAATGTTTGAGTTGTATTCCTAGAAGCTGCGCGGTTACATCGTTCCCATTTTACAGATAGAAACAAGGGGCAGAACTGTTGTATTGCACAAATGTGGTTAGGTTATTGATTGTTATTGATGGGTTTTGCACTGGGAACGCTGTGTTGTACAAGTCTGGACTCGTCTCTCACGCGAGGTGGTGGTGTAACCCCTGAAACCAAACACCTTTACCTGGACCCTGCCCCCTTTTCCCCACGTAAGTTGTACCCTATTGGTGACGGGCTTTTGCCCCCTCCCCTTCCTCCCTGGGGGGCCAAAAGGGGTCCTCCGGAGGCCCCCCAACCTCCTCGCCTCCTGGATTCGATGAAATAAAGACCTAAGAATGTTATCCCGAGGAGAAGAGCACCTTCTTTCTTTTACCTAGGTTCTCTTGACACGTGTTGCTTCCAGGGGTCCTGAGCTAGCCCTAGGACCCCTCGGGACCACCACCATGTCACAAAATGAGGCTGAACCCCAGGAATATCAGCTCTTGTGAGTTAGAACTTGAATTATCTACTTTAGTATTCAAATTATGTCTCTCAGTGGCTGCTGTTGCACAACATGTTGTGCAAATCAGCATTTGGGGTCTAACTGTGCTGCACCCAGGGAATGAATAACTTGCAGTTTCTGGTGGTCTGGTCAGATTTGGATTCAAGTGACTTGGTGTAAAACAGAGAAGAATGGAAGATGCTCTGCCACAGGGACACAATTTACTTGTCATAGTCTCAGAAACCTGGGTTTTTTTCTGTCTCCCACCTGCAAGAGCTGCAGCAGGGCTGATACATGATCTTTGCCCATCATCAGATGGGATCCTTGGAAACTGTATATGCAGATGAAGATGTGACTTTGTCATAGTGCCTAGTGGGTAGCAGGCTGAGTTAGAATTAAGCAGGTGACTTCAATTCTGAGAATTACTGAAGTTTGCAAACTTAATTTTGTGACCCTAGCATTCTTCTGATAAGAGAAAGCTTTGTTTCTAGTTTCTGAGGTTTAGGTTTTAGCTGTGATTGAGCAATCTACACAGATTGCTGCCAGGATTTCTGCTCTATAAGGCTGCCTCCACTGTGTTTGTGGCACAGATACACTCTCAATCTTTTTGACAAATCTCTTCTCACCTGAGCTTCATGTCCTACACTCTTTTGTATGTTCTGTGTTCTCAAAGAGATTAAATCCCTACTTGATCTCCTCTAGCTCTTCCAGTATAATTCCTCTTATCTCTCCACTGACATCCTCTCTTACTGCCTGCTGTGACAGCCCTATCAGACAGGACACCCTTGAGCACTGTCCCAGCTCATACTTAGCTACAGAGCTGTCCAGAAGCAACTGCCTGGGGTAGTTTTGGAGACCAGTTTCAGATGCTCCCCTCTTTTTTTTGGCTTGGCTATGCTTTGGGTAAAAGGAATTTGGGATCAAATTTTCCACCATACCTCCAGTGGTTTGCTCAGACTGACATTTCAAACTTTTTAAACTTGTCCAAGCTTGGACAGATTTTTCAGGCACCAGTGCTAAACTCTTGAACCTTCCCTGTGAGGTTGCAGGTTTTGTTCCAAAGGATGAAGCACTAATGTCTCAAATCAAGTAGCATAAAATGTATGGTGGGACAACATACCATGGACTGATTTTCTCTTAGGAATTGATTACCTGAAGCTCCAAAACTGAAACAGGAACATGAGGCCGGCTCGTGAGTAAAAGAAAACCTTAGTCTAAAGAAGCCAAAATTAAGACCATTAAATGGAAAGTTTTAGAAATCCTACTCTTAGGTGTCCTTTACTGTTCAGGAGGACTTTATAAATTGATTGGCTGCTACAAGTATCTCTTCAAACGTGACTGAAATGCATTTATATCAGAGATGAAGCTGAACATTATCTGATGTCAGTAGAAAATTGAGAATAATTTGTGCAGCAGAAAGTACCTGCCACATTAAGTATGTGGCGGAGATGACAAGGCAATGCACCTGCTCTTCTCAAAAGTAATTTGTGGTTGGTTTGTGGGTTATTGTGGTTTTATTGGGTGCAAATGAACAAGCCTAAGTTTGTAATTGTGCCTCTGACACTGTGGTGCTCCTTGGCACCTGCTGATCTGTTGATCCTGGGGAATACAGAAGTGAAAAGTGGGTCTTAAAAAACTAGTGACAACCAGAACTATGTGAATTTTAGCACAGTCTTCTGTCATGCCTGTATGGAGGCAAAAGCAGCTATGTTTCTGCAGCCTAATTAAAGAACCATCAAATCTATAGGTTCCTCATAGTTTTTAGTTTTCATTTAAAATGCAATATTTTCAAGAACTTGTTTTGAAGTTTTTACTCTGCAAAGCTCAAGTTTATTTTGGGCTGAAGTCACTGGAAACCCCAAAGAAAATATGTGTACCAGGCTCCCAGGTCCTCCGAGAACCCCTGAGCAAGGGCAGGTGTCCCAGTATGTGACCAACCTTGAGTCTGCTGCATCTTGGTATTATTACATTACTGAAATTTATTCTCAATTAAGAGCTTTGTGTACAGTGCAAATGTAGCAGAATAATCTACTTTAAAGCCGTTCACGAAGTGAGTGGATTTTTTTAAATAAAATAATTCTGCAAGGTCAGTTTTCATTAAGGAGTGTGGGAGATGTACATGTGAAAAATGTGGTATTTGGTGGGCATACTTTTCTGTTCTATTTTAAAATCATGGACATAACATTTTTAGAACGCAAAGTAGAGATGTTGCAGTCTATGTCCCCACCAGTGCGCTGGAGAGTACAAGATACTGATTCTCATGTATGTTGATAAGATGTATGTGTGTAAATTCCTCCCTAACCCAGCCCCATCAATGGGAAAAGACTGTCCTTTGTCAAGGAGAAAAGTTATGAAAGACATTCTTTATTCGTGATGGAGTGCTTTAGGGAAGAAAGAAAGTGACTTATGAGTGATTCATTTGGCCAGGCATGCCAGGAAATTTTCTGCTCTCAGTCCTAAAGAAAATGTAGTAGCCAAAAAAGTAGTCATTGATCTCATAAATTAAATTAATTGTGCCATACATTCTCTATTAATGTGAGGAGGGGTTTTAGATTAGTTTAATTAAAGCATGAAGAGGCTTTTCTTTGCACCTATGTTTTATGGGTTATGTCAGTATCCTGTAAGTTCCATCTCCTTCCCCAGGCACTCCTTGAAGGTCAGTGGTTTGAATCTGAAAAGGGGGCAGTGGTGGCAAAATACCACCATTGTTAGTTCTGCTGCTGCCAGGCTCTCATGACCCTGAGCAACAAGAAGTTAATTCCAGAAGTATAATTACAAAAATACCAATAAGCTTGACCTGCCAAGTATTTCTATATCAGCATGAGACTGTGAAGTGGCGGTGATGGAGGACTCCCCACTGTCTCAAAGTCCAAAGAAAGATGTATTTTTCTCATTCTCATGGCTCTGCTGCAATTTGCCATGTAAGATTTGGAGTGATCATGGAGAAGTAGCAGAGGTTACTAGGGTGACAACAACATTCATCTTCTGGTTTCACATTTAATACATAGATTTTGTATTTGAAGGAGTACTGCTTCCATCAGAGCAAGTTGTATCGGGGATTATTTTCCTAAAAGAAATCCAATTTTGAATACTTAATTTTCTGACTGTATGAGATACAAATTGCAGCTGATAGAATGGGGAATCAGTGCTAGCAATAGAACTGGATACTATTTGAATCAGTCAGTTTCTATTTGATAGCTTTAGAAAAGATTCTTGATAGGTCTCCATCTTTCTGGAGCTTGGCTGTTCACAGATTTCAATGACACATTAATCTTTAGAAAATACACTTTTTTTTTCCTAGAAAGTTATGATGTCAGTCATTTTCATAGTACAGTTTTTTGGTTGGTTTGGATTTGTTTGGTTGGGTTTGGGTTTGGGTTTTTTTGTCTGATTGGGGTTTTTTTTTGCTACCAGCTTTCAGTGGTTCCCTAAGCATTCACAAGGTTCTTTCAGTTCTCAGTAAACAAATACTTCTCCTTTTCTCTCTGCACATTTGCATGACCTCAGCTTATTCCACCTACAGATGCTTCTATGTGACTAGAAGAAGGCTGATACCTTGTCAGTTCTCTACATTGTGGCTTTAATGGGGTATTCCTGTAAGCATTGTACTTATTGCTGATGTTTGCTGACCATAATATTGGCCACAATTCATAGTACTATTTTTCCAGAAGCAGTCAATATAATACAATACTGTTTTTAGTTCCTGTACATTTAGATAGATATGTTTATTGGTGTTCATATTTTTCTAAGATATATAGGAGCTTATACAGACTGATAAAAATACTTAATGTATTTGTCTGACATTAAACAGTGGTGATGATTTTCCATTCCGAGATTGCTTCTTTATATCAGTCATGGCATATTAAATAATGTGTTTTCTCAGTTATTTCCTACTAGGTGTTTTTGTATTTATTCATATGACCGTCTGTAATCCTATAGGCTGCTTCCATATCCCCATGCAAGTGACTTTATTTGTAATAATAACTATGCCAGAACATTTATATGCGACATTTATATCCACAATAAACTTTTAGCTGTTTAGTGAACATCAATAGTCTGTTGGTGGCTGGCCAGCAAATTCCAAAACATGTGAAATTTCTGGGCTCAGGAAGGCCCTGGAGACTGGACTCCCAGTCTTCTGCTTTCTCAGCTACAGTAGGATGTGGTGTTTAGTTTCAGGAATCATGAAGTCCCAATTCTGAATTTTGTCTTATTGCTTTTTGCTTTAATGAAAAAACCCTTCAAAATGTCCCATATTGTCATATTTCTAGGGATTCCAAGAACTCAGATGACTTAAAAATTTGATTTGTGCAATACTTGCCAGGCATTGGCCACGTTTCACAGCAGCGCTTTGACTCACATTTGTCTTCTTGTATTTTGTGTTTCTTGGATTTCTTGAGACAGATGTTCTGTCATGCTCTTCCTTATTTCTTTGGTTTTTCTGTCGTATCGTGGCCAAATCTTGTGCTGCTATATATCATAACTTCTTGGAAAATCATCTCCTTGAGTCACAATTCATTGAGAAGCCCAGCTTTCACTTCTACTTAAGCATATTTGCATAGCGAATTTAAAAAGAAAATGTGAACTTCAGAGTCTGAAAAGCCAAGAAAAAAACTTATTTTGTAAATTGACAGTTTCAAGCCAACCTCGTGATTTTAAAGAAGTGATGCCTGTTTAATGATTCTTGGAAATTTGGGGTTAAGAACATTATTTTCAATTAATTAAGAAGTTGTGCTTTTTTCTTTTGATTATTACATGCTTGAAAATATGACAGGATAGAAGGTTCCTTGACTGACATTAGAGCATTCACAAGAAGACTGCGCTTTTGTAGCTCCTTTGCACATCCTGTTTACAGTTAAAAAGGAAAGTATTTTGACAATCAGACCAACCTAATGCACCGTGTACTGCAAATAAGCAAAGGCTGAATGCACACAGATACGTGTGCAGCAAACAGCTATGCTCCAAGGAGGGATTGGGAACACCCAGAATTCATGGCACTTGGTTCCATAAAACACCAGACTTCAACAAGCGATTTAATTACTTCACATAACAATCCATTTCATGTGAAACACTCTGCCTGTCATTCCAGTAGAGGGCAGTAATTTACATACAGTAATGACAATTAGTGTGTGTACTCATCGTGCGTCACAATATCAGACACAATAGCTGGTTTTGTTAAGGTAGTGCAGTATTCTAGGCATTCTCTGCCCTCAGGGATAGAGTGCCATGCAGAAGCCTTATTTTCTCAGCTTTTGCAGCAGGACACCTTGCAATGTAGAACAAAATTTATGAGAACTAAAAAAAATAAGTTGTTTTCAGCTGGCATGGTGATCAAAACTAAACATACTCTGCTGTATATAATCACCAGAGTGTATTGCATTTCAACAGATAATTTCATAGTGATACTGATTTTTTTGTTTGTTGCTGTTGAACAGTATGTATATAGAAAAGATTTTCAGTAAAAACTTTTTTACAGAAAGCATTCCTACAGATCCAGCAACATGCTGTAGTACAGTGGAAGAGGAGGCACTGAAACTTAAAAATGTGGTGTTTCTTTAAGCTGTAAGAATTTGATTCCTAATCTATTTCAAAACACTGTGACGTAAAATTTCTACTTAGCAAAAAGTTGTTCAAACCATGGTTATTTCTTTGGCAGCAAGATAAGTTCATTAACTTCAAAATAACTTGCTTAATTTTGCAAATACTTCGCAAATTTTACTTGTCACAGATGTAAAATAATGTTGGAGCTAATTGGTTTCTTCTGTTGCTTGAGCTAAATGAATGGCACTGGTGCTCCAATAAACCAAGGAATGTTTTCTGGGAAGACTGGTTTTCCAGGCCATGGCGATGCAGAAGGGCACTGAATCTTCACAGGTCATTTAATACAGAAGCACTTTAAAAGACAGCCACAAAATGGGAGTATTGGTTTTGTTATAGAAAGAAATTAAGGGGAAATTGCCTCAGGACAGTTGCATAGTTCAAATGTCCCTTAGATCATATGTAGATCTATCTGAATTTGAGCAAAAATTAGTTTGAAATATCTTTGTATATGGTCTTCTGTTGCTGTGATTTTTGAAGAAATTTAGGGTAGCTGCCAGCTCCAGAAAAGGATAATTTAAGAGAATGTTGAAAGATATAAGTCAAAACCAAAGTTAGGAATGTAACTTCTCTCAGTCAAAATACAAAAAAAATTACACATAGCATTACAAAAAAAACCAAAGGATTCCTAAAGATTTAGGAACCTCCTGCATTGGTTCATAGCTTAGACTTCTCTAAAATGTGTTGCATACCTGTGTAAATTTATGCTGGATTCATTGCATGGAGGAGCGAGGACCTAAGCTTTTGTCCCAGCCCTTGGGTTATTTTTAATGTGCCTCTCATTCCTCTGCTAAATAGGCCTCTTTTTTCCAGTCCCTGTCCCCCTCATCCTGATCTGAATGGCATGCTCTTTCCCAGCTTATCCAGAAAAATGCTGTAGTAAATTATTTGAGACTGAGTCGTTTATGTGTCAGACGACTGCTGAAAGGATACATGAATGGCATCTCATGGTCTTGCTCCTTTTAAGAGGTGTCTTTAACATAAGGACAGATTTTTATTGGAATAAATCAATTTTACAAGGAGATTTCAGCCACTGGATTTATAGTAAGAAAGAAACTTTTTATTTCTTACATTAGAAAGACCACAGCTGGGAATGCACCCATTAATAGACATAAACAGATGGATTCTGACAAGTCTGTGAACTATTCACACTCTTTTTTAGCAAATATTTTGCTATAATCCCAACTTGCAAATGTTACTTCAGAAACAAATATGTAACCATCTATCTCAAGGCACAAAAATAAAGAGTCATGAGTAACATTTATTGTGAGTTTATTATGCATATGATACTCATTTGAAATTTAGGAAGTAGTGTTTAAAAACACTCCTAAAAGCTTGCCTTGGTTCAATAAATGTTTTTAATTATAAGTAAAGTCATACAACCATTTAGACTGGAAAAGACTTTTAAGAACATCAAGTCCCAAGCATTAACCCAGCACTGCCAAGTCCACCACTAAGCCACATCCCTCAGTGCCACATCAACACATCTTTTAAATACTTCCAGCGCTGGTGACTCCACTACTTCTCTGGGCAGCCTAATGCCTAACAACCCCTTTGGTGGAGAAATTTTTCCTAATATCCAATCTAAACCTCCTCTAGTGCAATTTGAGGCTGTTCCCTCTAGTCCTATCATTTGGGAGAAAGTGTCCAATCCCCATCTTACTACACTCTCCTTTCAGACAATTGTAGAGAGCAATAAGGTCCCCTCCAAGCCTCCTTTTTTCCAAGCTAAACAACCTCAGCTCTCTCAGCCACTCTTCATAGGACTTGCACTCCAGATCCTTCTCCAGCTCTGCTGCCCTTCTCTGGACACGCTCCAGCCCCTCAAGGTCCTTCTTGTAGTGAGGGGCCCAAAACTGGACACAAGATTTCAGGTGTGGCCTCACCAGTACTGAGTACAAGGGGACAATCCGTGCCCTGGTCCTGCTGCCACACTATTGCTGATCCAGGCCAGGATGCCACTGGCTGCTTTGGCCACCTGGGCACACTGTGGATCATGTTCAACTGCTGTTGACCAGCACCCCCAGGTCCTTTGCCACAGGGCAGCTTCCCAGCCACTGCCCCCAGTCTGCAGCACTGCCTGGGGTTGTTGTGACCCCAGTGCAGGACCCAGCACTGGGCCTTATTGAACCTCATACAATTGGCCTTGGCCCTTCAATCCAGCCTGTCCAGATGTCTCTGCAGAGCCTTCCTGCCCTCCAGCAGACCAACACTCCTGCCCAGCTTGGCCTCATCCGCAAACTGATTCAGGGTGCACTTGATCCCCTTGTCCAGATTGTCAATAAATATATTAAGCAGAGCTGGCCCCAGTACTAAGCCCTGGAGAACACCACTGGTGACCAGCTGCCAACCAGATGTAACTCCATTCTCCACCACTCTGGTCAGCCAGTCATCCAGCCAGTTTCTTATCCAACAAAGAGTGCACTTGTCCAAGCCATAAGCAGCCAGTATCTCCAGAAGGGTGCTGTGGGAAAAGGTTTTAAAGGCTTTACTAAAGTCCAGGTAGGCAGCATCTATAACCTTTCGTTCATCCGCTAAGTGGGCCAACTTGTCACAGAAGGAGATCAGGCTGGTCAAGCAGAACCTGCCTTTCATAAACCCATACTGGCTGGGCCTGATTCCCTGGTTATCCTGCATGTGCCTTGTGATGGCCCTCAAGGTGGTCTGCTCCATGACCTTCCCTGGCACTGAGGTCAGGTTGACAGGGCTGTAGTTACCTGGGTCCTCCTTCTGACCCTTTTTGTAAATGGGAGTCACATTGGCTAACCTCTAGTCAACTGAGATCTGCCCAGTTAGCCAGAGCTACTGGTAAACGATGGAAAGTGGTTCAGTGAGCACTTTTACCAGCCAGTAATTATGGGTGGATCCTACCTGATCCCATAGCCTTGTGTGTATCCAAGTGGTTTGGCAGCTCATTGACCATTTCCCCTGGGATTATGAGGGCTTTATTCTGTTCCCTGTCCCAGTCGTTCAGCTCAGGGGGCTGAATACCCCGTGAACAACTGGTCTTACTATTTAATACTTGAGGCAAAGAAGGCATTAAGTACCGCAGCCTTTTCCTCATCCTTTATCACTATGTTTCTGCCTGCATCCAATAAAGGATGGAGGGGCCAGTGTTCTTCAGTGTCTTCATAAACAGCCTCGATGCAGAACTTGGACGTATACTGAGTTTGCTGATGATGCTAAACTGGGAGGAGCTTTTGACTTCCTCAAAGTCAGAGAGGCCCTGCAGAGATACCTTGATAGAGGGCTGGGCAATCACCAACAATATGAAGTTTAATAATGGCAAGTACCAGATTCTTTTGTTTCCAGATGTCTGGTGAGTGGAAGTCCCCCATGAGAACAAGGGCTAGTGATTGTGAGACTTTTCTCAGCTGCTTACAGAATATTTTTTCTTACTCTTCATCCTGTTTGGGTGGTCTACAGCAGATTCCCACTTTGGGCAGATTCCCTTTTTGGCCTTCCCCCTGATTCTTACCTGTACACACTCAACCCTGTCGTTGCCATCATCAGGCTTTAGATAATCAAAATACCCTCTAACCTACAAAGCTATCCCACCCCCATTCCTTCCTTGCCTATCCCTTCTGAAGAGTCTGTAGCCATCCATCGCAGCACCCCAGTTGTTTGACTCATCCCCGCATGTCTCTGTGATGGCAACTATGTCAGTTTTCCTGCTGCACAATGGCTTCCAGCTGCTCCTGTTTGTTGCCCATGCTGTGGGCACAGGTGTAGATACAGCTCAGCTGGGCTGTTGATCCCCCCATCCTGTCATTAGGCAGAGAAGTTCCTCCACCTGGGCACAGTCCCACAGCTGTGCTCACAGCTGCCACCCCGCACTGGCAGCGTGTCCCCACCAGAGCTGTCTGGGCAGCTCGCTCGGTTTGAGGTCACCCCAAGACAGCAGCTGCGTCAGCCGTGCCGGGTGTGGAGCTGAGCGAGGCCGTGGCTTTCTGCCAGGTGGATACCAGTGCTCCCTGGTCGGGCTGGCACTGCCTCAGCACCCTTCCTGCACACTGCTGTGCCACACCCTGGTCACCAGTGCTCCCTAAGGGCTTATTTTATATGCGTGGCCCCCAGCCAGCTGCTCTCACACTAGATGTGGGTCCTAGGGGGCCAAGGTTCTTCATTTCAGGTACACAGAGTTAAATCCTTTGCTCCTGGCCTCTGCCCCAGTCATAGAGGGTGGGGTGTCTGTATAGATGTGGTGAAGTAAGGATTCTCAGCAAAGGCTGGCACCACTTCCATTTGTGGAAGTCACTGTCTGAGAGAAGGTAAATGTTCAGCTTCGAACAGCTCACTAAACAAAGTAGCAGAAAATTAATTATACAATATAGGCAGCTGGTAGAGGAGTTGATAGTTAAAGAGAAAAATGATGGGAGGTGGGCTGGTGGGTAATAGTACAACTAGTGACTCAGATCATGTACTTGCAAGTAAAACCAACATGTAGCACACATTATTTCTCTTCAATTGTTAAACAATAATTTGTAGATTCAAAATTTTATTGAACATCACTGTCTTTCTGGTATCACAGGAAGGTGAAAATGACAACTGATTCCTCTTTTCTGCATTATTTATTACTTCATTTACCATATATTCTCTTACTTTTCTCAGTTGAGAATTTTCAAGCCCCATGACAGCATTGAGCCCACCAGCTTGCTTTGAATAAACTGGGAAATTATTTAACCAAAAAGACACAGTCAACATTCAGAATGTCAGTAATCACCCTTAACATGCATAACCAAACATACATACATTGAGCATCTACATGAATTTCTGCCGCATGGTGAGGTGTTTGGGACTTGCCCAGTTTCTTTCCTGGGAAGAAACTTTTACAGCTTCATTATCAGCTAAGGAGTTGGATCATTATTTTTCCTGCTGGTCACATTAAGAAAAATAAAGAGCTTCTCTAAAACCAGCAGAAACACTCTGAATTCTGATGTAAGGATGGCTTTTATCATCCTGACTTGACTCATTCCATCACTCCTGAAGATAAAGAAACATTAGTTCATAGAGAATCAGAAACGTATAGTTTTATATCAGCTTGGCAGACGAGTATTTTGGTATTTATATTTGCGCGCTCTGTATATCCCTAACGGCTCCAAGTGCTTTTGTTTCTGAACGAAACTGATAATTTGATTATGGTCTGAACTTAGCAGAGCACTTGAATGCAGTATAAATTTGAAATATTAAATGTTTGAATCATGTGGACTAGTCAGTTTTGTTATATTTAACTTCTAAATCAACAGTATATTCTTTTAAAAATATTATCTATTAAATCAGTGTGTTTGGATTTGTGAGTTTATCAGAAAGCGGAAGGTACCAGAACATCTATATTTCCAACATATAATAAAAGAGAAGATACTACACTTAATCTGATCAAATAGAGGACAAATACGTTTCAGAATCTAGGTTAGACAAGACACCACCAAATAAAATTGACTGAAACATCTGGTTTGTTTTATACAAAACCATAAACATACATAATTACTGAACGGCCTAAGCTGTTTCTTTGGAAGGCACCCTAAACAACAAGGACAGCAGGACAAATGTTTACAAAGCCAAGGCATATACATTAATTGTGGCATGGCAGCATTTTAAAGAAACTATCAAATTCAGAGGGATTATAAAACAGCTGGGATGAATTGTAGGTAGGAACTGTTTTAAATCTCTGGATTCTAGGTCACAATAGAGGCTGTAACACAGGGCAGTCATTTGCTCTTGTACTCCTTTGTGTTACTTTCTCTTAAGGGAGAATCATGACTTGTAGAGGGCTGCAACCATTATCTCTTCTTTTATGGAAAGCATCAATTGGTGCAATCATTAGGGATCTGAAACTGGGAAGAAGTTTATTGCTGTGACAGATTGGGTAACATATGGAAGGAAGTAAGATGATCTCCAGAGACAGATTAAGTTTTTGCCAAGGCATTTTACTGAAATTTTGGAAAATAAACAGGTCATTAATTGAGTCCAGATTTAGCTACTGCAAATTGTGCAAAGATGTGGCAAACCAGATGCTTTCCCCTATTTGTTTTTACAACCCTTTCTATTTATAGATGCCCTTATTCGATGACTTATTTCTTTAACAGAGGGCATTGTTTTACACCGGAAGTCTCATCTCAGTTTTGCCAGTAGATGCCTGACTAAAACATACATGTTCACACAATTGCAGGGGATGAAACACTCAGCAATAATGTAAATAGGAAATAATCAGTAGGAAGAAGTTAACATTTAGCTCTTCCCTGGGTTTTTTGGCACATAACATTTTTCAGCCATTCTCTATGCAGACCATGCTAGTGAAACAGTAGAGGCAAAGAAACCTATCCCAAGGACAGCATCCTTAAACTTGTCTTGCCAATGAAGGTGTGAGTACAATCCATGTTAGCATTCCTCTCGCTTCCCAAGTTGTGTGACACAGCCACTGATGTACCTGTCAGCCCTGTGGGAGCATGGCTTCAATCTGAACTCCAGATTAAGGTTGGATCCCAAAAGGGGAATGTAGCAGCCAAGTCAACTAAGCTGTACCAACTGACAGAAATACTTGAGAAAAGAAATATTCATTCCTTTTGCACTTAGGTTTCTATTAGTCTTCAGAATGCAGGATCTATTTTATGCTCTATCCACACAATCTTGATTCATGTTATAAATAACATGCTGAGTGAAAAGCATCTGCCCTTACTTGAAAGCAGTGAGTCTAGTGGGGATGCCTTCTAAAAGGATTGAGCTAGTCACTCCAGGTCCTTTACAGTCAAGACAGAAATAGGTACCTCTGAAAGCAAGTCCTGTCATCCTGAAATAGATGTGTGAGACAAGGGGAATGAATTGCCCTACAGTGGTGCTTATTTCTTGCCATAATCCTAGCCAAGTGACAGCACCAGAGACCTGCTTGCAGTGACAGTCTGAGAAAAGCCATCTCTTCAGCTGCCACCTAAGTGCCTTTGATATGGAAATCAGTGAGCCACTAGCACTGCAGAAGTTTAATTTTAGAGATTGCTGCTTATAGCATCTCTGGCTTCATTTTAAGGTACCTGCTCAAGTGAGCAAAGCAGAAGATGGAGCTGACGAGGCACCTGAGACTTCAACGACACTTGAACATGCATTTAAAGATACATGTTCTGACAGTAACCTGCCAGTGTACCTGAACCTTACATAAATGTATTTCTTCATTTCCAGTTTATTCTGGGGAGACAGACTGTGAATTACACATCTTTAGAAGACATTCTGAATTCACTATAATAAAATCTGTGTGATTTTACTTGTGAACCCTGACAGGCTTAGCTAAGCAACAGGGACAACGCCATGCAGAATTCATAATGCATGTTTTAAAGTGCACTTTGAGGTTCACTTTTCAAACTACTAGGTAGTTATTCGATGTGTGAATATTTATTTTACTGTGTCCTCAGTCAGCGCAAAAGTCCATCAGTCTCAGGTATCCTGTTTTTCACAACAGCTATTAGTGAATGCCTAGGAAAGAGTATAAGAACATGACAAGTTTATGGTATGACCTCTTAGCTTCCAGGTTTCAGTAAATAGTTCTGTGCTGATGTTGTTAACAGGGCTGCCAATTAGGAGCAAAGTAAACGGGAGGTTTATGATGTGACTGTGTGCTTCCTTGCTGAGCTACACCTAGCTTGCGAGACACACAGACTGTTTCCCTTTTGAAATGTTCTGCAGATGTGTAATCCCTCACATCACAATTGCTATTTTAAAAAGTTATTTTCATGTCATTCCCAGGTGTCATGGTCAGAGTTGCCTCCCTGTCACCAGTCTGAGCTAAGTGAAGTGCCACTAATCTGAGCAAAGTGGGAACAAAGTTTACTTTTAAAGCAATACAGGCTTGCTAGTGGTTTGAAAACAAAACAGTCAGAACTCTGTTTGGTTTTATCATCCAACCTATTATGTTTGGTAACATATTAGGAACCAGTGAGTATATTTTTTGTCATAAGCTCCCCAGGACATAAAAGGAGAAAAAATAAGGACTGAAATAACATGAATCTCTGCTTCATTCTTGTGCAATCCAAGAAGAGAGTACATACAAAGTATTTTAAAGCTAATTCTGGTCTCAGCTACATATGTGCAAATCCTAAGCACTTACAGGGTATACAATGAATTCTGGCTTGGAGTAAAAGATCTCCACAGCAGCACAGTCTGGAAACTTCTTTTAGGACCCAGTTTTGCCTTAATTTCATGTCCGTATAGCTAAGAACAGCACTTGCCTGTCAAAATCTGATTGAACAAGAGGCAAAAAAAATTGGCAAACAGGAACAGCCTTCTTCACAGGTCAGGTGCAATTTCAGTTTAGCAATATTTTGTTGCCCAACTTGAGATACTTCAAAGAGGTCTTGTGTCCAGACTGAGGAAACCAACCTTCCCAGAAAGTCAGAGCTTTTCAAGTGTCATGGAAAATAGACCCAAGATGAGTAGTTCCTTTTGAAGGTTTTGGCCAAGGAATTTTTCCAGTAAAACTACATTCCATAAACATGGAGCAACACCTTAAGTAGACAATAACAAATGAGGAACACTATGAGGCTGATTTGAAGCAGAGCTGTATATTCAGACAGTGGGACAGGGAGAAAGCCTGTGAAGAAGAATGTGATAGGATGAAAGGATGAGCATGAGGGCAGACGGCAATATTTTCATCACTCTGTAATTGAGAGAGTAAAAAGAAATTCACAGCTGGAATGGAACTTATCAACCAACTCTCTTGGTGTGCCTATTTTGAGCAGAGGGGAAATCAGCAGAGGAAGAGTCTTGGTAAGTGGCTGCTGGAGGAGGGTGTGCAAGGGAGTGTGTGAGCTAGAGAGCAGAGAAGGGAAGTGCACCTGTATTGGGGACTGGAGGAGAAGGAAGGAATGTCTGCTGGAAAATAATTCACCTGGCCTGCATTGCTGCACGTTCTAGGCTTTCTCTGGCCCTTCCTGCACCCTGGAAGCATTCTCCAAAGGCAGGCTATGGGAAAGGAGAGCATCAGGCTGCCTGCCCTTTTTCAGAAGGAGCAGCGTGGTGGCTGGAAAGGGAGCTGTGGGAAGCCCTCTCCTCTCTGTTGCTCCTGCTATTTGGTGGGTTTCCACTCTGTTAAAAAAAAAAAAATCACCTGCAGCTTTATTCAGTGAGACACATCAGCTCTGTGGTGTGTATTTAGCACAGTGCAAAATGTGAGTGAAAAGAAGTGTGCAAGAAATATGGAGTCTAAAAATGAAATGCTTAAATTATGCATAGAGCAGTTGGTTGCTAGAAGACAGAAAATCCTGTCCAGGGACTTGTCCAGTTCATAAATATCTATATTGTAAACTGTCCCACTACTGGTTTATTGTGGAAGTTCTGCCAGGGATTATTGTGAGGCATTGTTTGGGCTTTTTTTTTTAATTAAATTTTAATTTAATTTTTTAATTAATTTTTTTAATTGAGAAAAATTATATATGTGTCATTTATACTCCTAAATTTTCTGTTATGAAGAAAGAAATAATTTGGGGTTAAAAGCGATAGGCATCATGCATTCTGCTCCAGACATACAGGGCAACTAATGTACTATACAGAACACCTGATGTGGATTATGGTAAATTCTATCTTTGGGTGAGGAATGAGTGATCCATGTACGTCTCACGTTCCCCTGGCTTCTTTATTTGTGAGGTTGCTAATCAGACACCAGTATGGCTGATATTATGCAGCCAGATAAGTGTGCAGGTGTGTTGGGCACACTTGCTGGGAGGTGGTGCCTCAGCCTTAGAGCCGGGACAGTGACCAGATTCACTGCTCATCCATACTGTTTTCTGTACTGGGCCTTTGTTCTGGTTCTGGTGACCTGGGGAAGGGAAGAAAATGTCGTGTCCACCCTGTTCTGCAGGGCATGGACAGGCAAATACCCAGACGCCATGGGGGTGGACCTCAGCTCTGTGCTGTATTCAGTGCTCCACTCACCCTTGCAGCAACAGCACGGAACTGCCACGTGTCAGGCCAGATGTCCCTGCACTGCACCAGGGACACTGGCTGCCACAAGGCTTAATTCAGTTTGCTTCCTTAGGGAGATGGGAGAGGCAGAGGCAGAACAGGGCACCAGCCTCTGCAGAGGACATCCCTCTCCAGGAACAGTTGCCACCCCACTATAACCTAAACTTCCCGCATGCATCAGCCAAAGCCACAGCTTTCCTGGGTCTCCAGGAAGAGTAACCAGCAAAGGGATGGCTTTGCTGCACCTAGTAGCTGTCCTGGTGGTGATGGCTTGGGGACTGTAGAACGAAAAAAAAGAAATTCCAACTGTCAGTGAAAAAAATGCTTTATATGAGTCCTACAGAGTGCTTCCCTGCATGCTAGGCTGCAGTCCAGCCCTGGAGTCCAGACTCAGCTTATTGGTTAGTGCACGTTGCTCTGCAGAGCCACATGTACAACCCTACGTCCTTGTTACACAGAATTTATAAGATCTGGTAACATACATTTAATAACACATTGGGAAATCTCTGGCATTCTGCAAGTTTAGGCAATAAGTGTCTCATCTGAAGGAATCCACTACAGGTGTAGGACCATTTTAAAGGGTATTTATTTTCTCCTTAGCTCATGCAATTACAGTAGATTTTAGCCTGCCTCTAGTGGCCTGATACTGCTTGTAAGGAAAATTAATCTTCCTACAAAATTGTTATTCCCTCTTTTTTACATATAGGTACCAAAATAGTTAAGAAAGGCAAAGATTCCTGTTTTCAGTCAGGAAACTGGTGTACAAAGACAGGTTATAAAGCTTCCCTGAAGTCTTTCAGCAAGTCACTGCCAGCTACTCCTGTGCCGTAACCGTAGTATCTGTCTGTCTCACCAGGCCAGAAACTGAAATCATGCAACAAGTATTCATTGATTTCAAGGAGCCTGGAAAATTTCATGTTCCCATGCACCAGTCCCCTGCTGCTGTATTTGAAATAGTGTTGCCAAGAACTGTTCTGTTCTGCCTTGTTGCTTCTAAAAAGTTTTTACAAAATCTAGCTTTGGCATTGGTTCTCTAGCACAGAGAAAGGGAAAAAAACTTCTGTCAAAACCAAATCAAAACTGGAATATTTCTTCTCTTGCCCATTTCATCACGGTGGTACTGGAGTCCTGTTGAAAAGAAAATAAATAGCAAAGCCCTCACCTGAAGCCTGCAAAGGCATGAACCTTCAGCCGAGATAGGAATGTTTGTCTGTGGCTGAGTGACACCAGCAGTAGGGCTGTGTGGGGATTTGCAATGTATTTGGATAACTATAGGAAACTAAGTTTATCTAAATACTTTCTTATGTTATCAGTGTGTTATCCAAACACTTAGTGAGACTGTGGGATTAGGATGTGTGTAAGCCCACCATTACTTTAATACATTTACAGAGTTCCTGTGGGTTTAGTTTTAGGAACCTCAGTATAGATTAAGCAGATAGAGTTGCACTAAGGGTATGGAAACTACTTTTAGCTCATTTCTGTCATAATACTCTCCAAATACTTTAGCAGAGGAGGTCTGCCACCTGAAATGTCTTCCTCTCTTTTGAGCTCTATTTATTACCCAACTGTTGAGTTTTTTCCTTAATTTACTGTTGAGAACCACTGTCTTTGGGGACTTTACGTAGTGTGGGATGCTGGCTATTCCTGGCTTGTGAAGAGTTCAGCTAAGGCCAGTGGAGTCTCTATTCATATGCTGGTGTGGTTTGACTGAGAAAAAACGTTTAAAAACTGAACAGGAGTGAGACCATAATGCCTAAACTAGCAGTCAGGCACTGGATGAAACAACTGACCCCTTCCAGTGATTTTACTAACCATCCAGGAGCTCCTGGTCCCTTCTAAGCCCCTGGGAGAGCAGAAGGGACAGAGAGGTCACATCCTCTGAGCCCAACATTGTGGCCAAGAGACCAGCAGCTTACACTTCCCCAGCAAATGTGACAGAGGGCACGGAGAGGCCGTGCCCAGGGAAATACTGTCATTCTGCAGGCTCCAGCCACAGACCACAGGAGCAGTTCTTTTGATGCATTTATGCACTAGCAGTGCTATTAGGAACCCACACTTACATGGGCCATGGGGGTGGGTACAGTCTGGTTAGCTCAGGTAAGAATACAGACTGGTCACTGCCACTCAGAACAGCCCAAGTGGGGTGGCCACTCCAGGTCAGACCAACCCAGTATCATGTGTTGGCCAGTAGGCAGATGCAGCTTTTTTGGGAAAATATATAATGTTGGGATAGGCATACAGTGTGTACATGTTTTACATCATACCTGCATTCATGTGGTTCAAGGAGGTCCTGAGCCATGACCTGGAATTTTGTGCTTAATGACCCTTGCTGAATTTTTCTTCCAGGGATTTAATCCTTTTTTGAACTCTGCTAACTTCTGGAAACCACAGTATCCTCTAACAATGACTTCCAGGGGTCAGCTATGCATATATGAAGAAGTATTTATGTTCATTCATTTTGAACCTACCCCTGCTTACTGTTCCCAACTTTATCCACTGCAAGAAAAGACCTCATAATCACCAAATGATGGGCAGATCTTTGTAAGAGCATAACCATGTTTGTTGGTTTGCACTCAGTTACTTTTCCAAAAAGTTTTAAAATCCTCTTTGATTTTTTTTGTTCCTACTGAGCACTTGTACTGGATTTTCATAAACCTATCCAATATCTGTTTCCTCAGTGATAACAGTTCCATTAAATCTCATCACTGTGTACTGGGTATCTTTGGGGTGTTTTTTATCTCATACATTTATCAGCCCTCAAAAACTACAGTTCTAAGGCCTTCTCAGTCAATATTGTAGGAACCTTCAGTGTTTACAACAAATTTCTGTTTTGACTGACAGACTAATTTGGTATCATCACTATATTTTGCCACCTCATTACTCAGTCCCGTTATAAGAATCATGTATGGATAGTGGACAGAACAGGTTCCAACACTAATGTCTGTGTGAGTCCTCTGGGAACCTAATCCCATTGTGAACATAGATCATTTATTACTACTTTTGTTTCCTGTTTTTAAGGTGCCATTAAACCACAAGTGGCTTTTTCCTTTTTATCTGTGATAGCTGAGGTTCTTTATGATTGCTTTCTAGAGGATCTTGGAGGAGCCTTTTTCAAATCAGTTACTATTCATTTTGCTTATTTAACATCCCTGAGCTCCTCCACAGGAGAATTGATGAGATGAATCACACTTTCTTGCCATGACCCTCATCCTCCTGGCTTTACGCATGTCTCCTTATTTCCTTAAGTTTGCCTGGGTGGCTGGTGGGTCAGTCACCTCCCTGCCATCCTTTTGTTCCCTAAAATATACTGCTGTTGTACTCCTGCACATAAATTTCTAATCCTCTGCTTCTGTGTTGTGGCCAGGTCTCCGATGTTCTTGTATTCAGGAGGTATTTTATGTAGCAGTGCTATCCACTGAATAAGTGGGTCTTAAAATGCAAATGGATAGTCCTCTGATGCTGGAACAGGGACACTGGAACAGAAGAAAAGTGTAAAATGTACTATTCAGAAGCCTCATCTCCTGGTTTGAAGTTTATCTTCAAGGGTGTGTGTAAGCCTGTCTCTCATGCATAAGAAGCCCTGCGTAGCAGTGTTCATTTTTAAAACTCACTATCAGACAGTTGACACAGCAGCTGACTTTCCTCCAGAGCACATCAGTATCAGGCTCTCCAGTGAAACAATCATCTCTTGTAATTCCGTGCGGCTATTAGCCGTCTCCATCTCACTTCCCGGCGATGCAGAAATCTCACATAAACTATTTTCCTTTTGCCCCAGTCTGATTCCTGGCAGCCTCAGATGAGCTGCAGAGCCTCGGCGCCCCAGCACGGCCTCAGGAAGAAAGTCAAAGTGCCGCTGAGCCAGAGGGAAACATTTCTGGCTGCTCTAGAGTCCCTGCTGTTTCATGCCCTGTATGAAAGAGTTTGCAGCCTGTAAGTTATTCCAGAAAACAACTGTCAAACAAATGTCTGTGTTCAAACATAAAACATTTTTCCTAAATAGCAGGCAATGAACTTCTGCTTTTAAAAGTTCTAGTTCCAGAGATAGGATTCAAAACACTGAAGTAAGTGACAGCTTCATCTTAAACACGGCTTTGGGTTCCCTGCATGTGAATTTTTTCTCTTCCTGAATTTGAGAAAGGAGAAATTGCCTGTACTTAGCACATGAGCTGCTGTGCAGGCATCTGTAAAGGCAGATACAGGCAAGAAATATAAGATGTATGGATAGGATAGGGATATGTGGATAGGACTTCAACATCCAATATTGCATATATAAGGTATTGGAGTTAGGCCATAATCCAGCAAACTGAACTATTCTTCTGCCTCCAGAATTATAGAAGGGAGTCCAGAGATCAGCAAGTTGAAAGCAGATGCCTGATTTTTATTCTTCTGTGACTTGAAAACAAGAGTTTCCTGCTTCTTCTAACTGCGTGTCACTAATGTTAATAACAAATGTGCTCCTCCAGTGGATAGGAAGCTTTTTTGTTCTCATGGAACCAGTGCTTACTAATGAAGAGAAGCCGTCAAGTTGCCATTAAATTTTAGATGTGAAATAACGAGATAAGTGCAACTAACAATAAAAGGGAAATGTGTCACTTCGGGAAGATCAAGTGGCTGATTACTGTGTGAGAACAGCAGGTTCAATCCAAGCCTGAGGAACTCCATGCCAGGTACAACATCATGGACCTATCTCACAGTCCACTGGGAGGCATGCATTCTAAGATGTAAATCAGCAGTCCTGGTTTTTTTATATATATATTTTTATATTTA
>WEIT01031369.1:30324-84543 GCA_013389985.1 Dryoscopus gambensis
TATATTTATATATATATATTTATTTATTTATTTACTTATTTATTTATTTATTTATTTATAGGAATACAAGTGGGAAAGTGCTGTTCATCTCAATTTATCCTCAACTACCCTGCTGTAGCGTTTCCTCATGAGTAATACTCTAAGGCCGAGGTGATGTGTAGAAACTCACATCGTTGTTTTTCCCAGAAAAGCCAGTCAGAAGTAGATAGCTGGCTATCAAATATATTTTAGCACTTCTAGAGTACTTTGCGTTGTTTTCTCCAGCTGATGTCAGCACCTCGTTCGCAGTGAAATAGAAGCAGATCTCAAGTACTGCTTGAGATACTGCAGTATCTATGGGCAGCCCTGGGGCAATTTTTCCTGCCAGTAGTTTACTCTTCCTTTCTCACACCAAATGCCATTTCAGGGAGAAAAGGTGGTAGAGGGACATAAAAATCAATTAACAGAAATGAAGTGTTGCAGTTCTGCCTGTGAATGCACACAGTGAAGAGTATGACTCCTTGAGCTGACTTTGCCAGTTACACTAAGTCCATGCAGTTGTCAGAAGCTCTGTGCTGTATGAATAAGTCTTTAACTAATGATTCCTGGTATCCCAGAGTATTTCAGTATCCATCAAGTCACTGATTGTCATGTTAGATGTGACATGTAGTTATTACACTATAGAAATCAGCATGGATATTTCTGATTTAGGTTTTAGAAAAACAAACAACAAAAAAAACCACACTAATTCCAGACATGGTTTTATGAAGGAATCTCCTTTCCTGCATGGATCAGTCACAACATGGGAACATGGGGTTGGGTTTTCATCTCATGGGACTGTGCTTTTGTCAAGACTGGCAGAAGTTTCAGGTGTGTGCTGGAGCTCCCCCGCAGCCCTTGTAAAATCCACATGGAAGCTTTTATCACATGGAAGCTTTTATTTTGAAGTACTTTTATGAGATGTATTAGCATGAAGTTCAGTGTTGCGCTATTAACTATTCCAGAAACAGTCTGTAGACTGAGACTGAAATATTAATTAGTGCTATTATGTAACAACTTAGACTTCTGTAGTACTTCTTGTCTGAGAGGCTGATGGCCAAAGGGGTTTCCTCATCTGAGTGACACATTTTTGAAAATAAACAGTGAGTGTCAAGGTAGTCACCAAACAAGGATACAGTCATTTTAAAAGTATGCAATGAGGGCTCCTTCTTTCCTTCGCCATGCACAACTTGAAGCACAGGAGCTTTCAAACACGCACTGCAAGACCAGCTAACTCTTGTTGTTTCTTGTTTTATTTGACTACTATGCAAGTACTGGACTGAAGCCAAAGAATTCAGTCTCAGCACAGGCAGCGCTCGTCAGCACCGAGCCTGGGGCAACCCTCTGGCTCTGAAGTTGTTTGGACCCTCCTGTCTGTGAGGAAAGGAAAGTCATCACCCTGCAACAGAGGCTTCTTATTCTGTCCTGTGTGACCTCTGAGATGAGCTGCTGGGGAAGCTGGCAGGGCAGCTCTGCCCTCTTGCCTTACCCTCTGGTGGGGACATGGGAAGGACAGGCAGCCACAGGGGCGCTGAGGCTGGTGCTTTGCTGTCTGTTACATATAACTGGGCTTGTTGAGCTCTTAGTGGACTTGTTCACTAGTATATACATCTTACGTAGGCTTTTGCCTTGGTTTTTGTTTCTTTGGACTGGCTTTTGAAGTATTACATTTCTCTTAAACTGCTTCCTACTTCCTAGGAAGCATGCAGAATCACATTAGCTGAAAAAGTCAATGCATTGAAAACAGAAAAAGAAATCCTTCTGAATATTTAAGCAGACTGGTATGAAATATTAATACTTGCTTTACATTAGCAATAGCATTTTATAAATAGAATTAGATCAAAGAACTGTAGATTAATCAAATAAGAATTTCCCTGCACAGAGGTAATGTCTCTTTGGATAAACACTATGCCTGTCATTGACATTTGGGGGTCTCTGGGATATTTATTCCTGAAAAGACAGCAGCAGAGTGACTGACACAGTGGCTTGGCAAGCTGGGGTAGGAGAGGGAAGCATCTCTTCCCTGCTGTTCAGGCTCTCTCTGCTTACACCTCTGAAGCAATCCTGCATCTCCTCTTTGCATAGCAAGGCAAAGGCGAGACTGGTCAGTCCTACTGCCTGGCTGCCAGTGCCCAGCCCTGTTTCGGATTATAGATGGTAGTGGTGCCATGGCTTTGGTCTTGAGTTTGAAGTCTCTGCTTAGAGTCACTGAGAAGACCGTACAGCCATACCTGGAGCAAAAAGCAGCACGTACAGCACTTGCAGGCACTGTAAATGTTAATAATAGGTAATGGAGGCTTCCAGTCCACAGCATTCATTTTAAATTTCTAGCACCCGTAATTACATTTCTCCATTTTATGGCACTGCACAAGTCCCACATTGATGAGGAATAAAATTCATAAGGTGTAATGAGAACAGATTGCATTGCAGTAAAACCCTGCCCTAAGGGGGTTTGCATGAAGCAAAATTTTAATGAATAGTTGTGAATAAGAGCTGTCCTTCCCCCTCTCACGTTTAGGTGGCTACATCTTCCCTGTCCTGTGTGAGGAGATGGGTCCCAAGTAGTGCCACCTCACGGCCCTGCCCGTGTCAGCATCTGTGAGGCAGGGAGTGGGAGGAGAGCTCCATTGTACCGTGGCATTTAGTGACATATTGTTGGCCTGAAGGCTGGAGAACAGACACAGACAATAATGTCACCACAGGTAGATGTCCAGGTGGTTTGGGGAGGTCAGGATCCCCCATGGGTTGGGATGGGGGTTGAGCCTCTTCTGCCTGGGGCTTGCAGCCACTCCAGCGGTGCTATCAGCTGCCAGGCCCCAGCTTGACACTGGTCTCATGGGAAGGGGCACGGAGATAGCAGCACTGTTTCTGAGCTGTGATTCTTGGAAATCACTCATTTCCTGTGATTCTTAGAAATCAGCACACACTGGGTGTTTATTAGTCCAAAATACTGGTATTTTAATATATAATGAAAAATTATTTGTCTGGGAGGGCATTTTCAGTATGCTTTCACTCAGATTTGCTGTGCACCTGCTGATAAAAATGGCAGTGTTCTGTTTCTGTATGATTAATCAAAGAAATAGCATCTTCAGCAAACTCAGTGGTTGATCTGTGAGGGCAGAATGAAAATACACGCCCTTCTGTCTGTTGAAAAAACCAACAACAACAAAAAAGAAGACGTTATGGCAAGGACCTGAATAACCAGAGAACCTCTCCATCTGCTTTCCCTCTTCCAGGCTGTGACCAGTTCTTGGTAGCATTAATGTTAGGGACTCTTGGGGTTTGTTTGCTGCTGAGTGACTGCTGCTAGGTGTTGTTGAGTTTTTTTTCATCCCAAGGGCTTCGCTTGTTACAGTGCTCGTTGAACCGTGTGGTTTTGGAGATTCAGACAGCTCTTCCATAAACGGACTTTTTCTTGGCAAACAGGGTTATGATTTTTAGAAAAGTAGTGAGGGCATCATCTCCAGAGATGAGTCAACAGCTGGGCAGCGTAGAGCAGAGGAGGAAAAGTTTTTCGGCAGCCCTGATTACCCTAAAACACGCATTCCCGAGCGTCTCCAACTATTTCTTCTTTGCGTTCTGAAGCGGCCCGGTGCAGCCCTTCCGTGCTGGGTAAACTCCGGCCAGCCGGGGGGCGGCTGGGACGGGCTGTGCGGGGCTGGGGCAGGCTGTGTGTGCTGGACCGGGACAGGCTGGGGCTGAAGCTGGGGCTGGGGCAGGCTGGCTGTCCCGCTCCGCAGGCTCACTTCCACAGGCAGCACTGGGAGCGATTGGCCCGCGCGGATCATGTGGGAGAAAGCCGGAATCCCGAGCTGTAGTAGCTCTTGGCACTCCTTTTTCGTTTAAAGCGCTCGCTCCTCGCAGCTCCCTGGGGCTTAGAGCCTCCTTGCTTTCCTTGCCCTGATTCCGATCCGGAGCAGCGCCGCGGGACGGCCGGGGCGAGCCGAGGGCAGCGGGATGTTGAAGCAGGTGCCCCGGGCGGCGGGCACCGCCTGTTTCTACCTGAACGCGGTGTCCCCCGAGGGCCAGGAGCTCTTCTGGCGCTGCGATCCGCCCGCCCGGCGCCCTCCCTACAGGACCAGCAGGATTCTCGCCCGTCACCAGCTGGTGACGAAAATTCAGCAAGGTGAGTTGCTGGCAGGAGCCCTCCGCAGGCCGGCGTTGGCGCAAGGTCTGCAGGTCTGCTCTTTCGTAAGAGAACAGGTTTTAAAGCCTCATGTTTCAGGCTCGTTTGCTGTCGCTATTCCAAACTAACCTGGCTAGAGACGGGGTTTGAAATGGTCATTCATACCTCTCTGTTTCCACACATGCACACGTACGCCGACAACCAGGAGACAAACACTGGTGCATGATTAGCTATTTAACTAAATTACCTTTTAAACATAAACTACTGTGGTATCTTAGGTGCTGAACTTCGTCTTGTCTGACTGTCTGAGCAGTTACTGGCACCAGTTCATCTGCTCCAATTGCTGCAGGTCAAACCTATCCGTGGTAACCCACAAAAGGAGAATAGATGGTCACCCAATTAAAAAAGAAGCAGAAGTCCAGTGCGACTGGAAGAAGGCAACTGGGATAACATCCTTTGGAAACAAGTGTGTGTAACTGTCAGGGGATTAGAAAACTTGTCACATATCCTTAAAAATAATTGCTGACTTGGCTTTCTGCAGCTGCTTAAGCAGTTATCTAAGCAGTCTTTACAGATATATTGATTTGGTTTCTTCTGCATGTCTGTCTGTGGCACTAAAGCTAAATGCAGATTGGCCTCAGAACAAATCCTTTGGCCTGTGCATGCAATTTAAAAGCATCTTCAGAATGGCTAATGCAAAAATAAAAGCCCTAGCCAACTGTACCAATTTTTCTGGATTAAAAAGCAAATCAATGCATAGTTTTGTACTGATCATAGTTTTGTATGGAATCCAGTTTTTAGGAACACCAGTTTCCAAAATGGATGTGGTCCTACATGCAGAAAATGTCATGTTGAAAAAAAAATTTCTGAGGATAACAGCCACTTTCTGGACAGCTTGCAAAAAGGTATTTGATTCTGCTAACTAGGGGCAGGCATAGAGATAACATCATTTAATGTCATATCTGGCGGATATTGCAGAAATTGGTGTGAGGTTTTGACCAGCAGCAGTTAAATGGAGTGGCTATTTCTGTCTGTTGCTTTCCAGTAAGATTCTTTATATCCGTGGCTGTCAAACTCTGGCAGAAGTACAGAATATAGTGATGAAATTTTATTGCATTTATAAAGAAAACAATGCATAATTCTTTGGCTGGGTTTAAAAAGATGAAAAAGATAGTTTCTGTGGCACTTAGGAAAATGTGGTTGTTTGCAAGGCAGTCTCAGGAACTGGTTGTATTTGAAGGATACTGGTCCTCACTGCAGCTCTGATTTCAGGAAGGATATTATGTCATTCTGTGTACCCAGTGTATGGCCTGGATTGAATGGAAAGAAAGGGTAATTTATTCCTCTACAGGTTTGTTTTAAAACATTTTGGTTGCAGTGCTAGTACCAGCTTAGTGATCAAACAGCAATTAACTCAGGATGTGTGGATTAACACACCTCTTCTACCTGTCATGGTGCTGTTTAACATTCCCTCTTGTTACCTGTAATCTGTCCGGGACAGCCGCGGCTGCCAAAGCCAGTCAGTGGTGCTGAGACTTTGGAGAAGCTGCATGGTGGGGAGTTTCAAAGTTGTAACTTCTCTTGCTGCAGCTTGTTACATGGATGGTCAGTCTGTGGTGAATGACCTCTGCTCCTCTTTTACAGCTTTCCAACCTGTTCTGCACAGAGCTGTGGAAATTATATTTGCATGCTACCTTGGTCATGTGATGTATGTTACTGCTCAGTATATGAAATATTTATGCATTTTGGGTCTTTAAGAATACATCATTGCTTCCTTCATTTCTTTTATTGATGTAGGCTGGGGACAGAATCCACTGCTGGTCAAGTGTCAGTTCGTGAGTAATAAGGAAATTATGTGTGCAGATAGATGCTGATGGCTATCTGTAAGCCCGTATTTAGGCAGACACACATCTAGTGCAAAACCAAGGCACACATTTTTTTCCACGGTGCCCCAAGTAATGACTAATCATTTTGATGCAAATAGTTGTGTTAGCAATACCAAAAAATGTAAGCCTATCTAGTATGACTCAATTTGAAACCTCCAGTTTGCACTCTGGATTGAAAAACCTAGATCCATCACCCCCTCACAAGACTTTCACCAAGTTTTGCTGGGTCAGCATGTCACCCTCTCTGCTTGCTTTGTTCAAACTGTAAGCAGTGTGAGGGTACTGGATCAGTCCCTATCCCTGTCCCAGAGGGTACTGGAAGAGTACTGTAATACGGGTGGAGTTACCAGTCTGTGCTTTTAGAGCTGAATGAGTTCTACTCCATTAACAAATGGGGTTCATAACTAGCAGAGTACCACAGAGAAACTTATCAATAATATATTGAAAAGTAGATCAGGAGATGCTAGATGAGAACCAAAACTTGCTTACAGTCATCCAGTTGAGTAAAGCATGTAAATAATTTTTTACTTGCTTGAATTTGTACATCTTTGAATCATACATTTTAAGGCCATTAAGACAAAGTATTTGAGCATAGCCACCCCAATTCTTGTGTTAGCACCTCTCCAATCTAATAATTTGAATTGTAGCATATGTTTAGAAAAAGATCCAGCCTGCATTTTAAGATTGCTGGAATGGTGAATCCTGCCTGGTTAATTGCTTTGCTGAAAACAGATCTGCGACATGTTTAAGTGCTAAGCTGCCTTGGGGCTTGTTTGAATACCTGCTCTCTACTTCTTACCCAGTTATTTTTCACTTGCTGGTTTTCAGACTGGAGGCACCTACAGTAGGATTGTTATATCAGGGATATTTTTTTTCCCTTAGTGGAAGGAATGTTTTACCAAATCACATACCCAATTTACAATGTATAAAGCAGTCAAAGCTTCCATTCCTGGTCAGTAATGCAGTGTGATACAAAGTGTTGCATATACTGCTATCTTTTCGGTCATTAGCTGCATGTACTGTTCTAAACTATGCTAATTTACTCTATCATATCACAATGCAGCTTTTCTTCCTCCTTGAAAAACACATTTGCTGAAGAGTATTTCCTTTGTATTTTCCTTTGGTGTTAGTTAAAAATAAACTAAATGAGTCATTAGGGGAATTATACTATTCAATCATTTCTAAAAAGAAAATCACCAAAAGGGAAATGACAGGAACCAGACTGTTATTTCAATCAGATCATACTTTGAAAGTCCTAAATATTTGGTTTATGTACACCACTGACTCCTTGAGGCAGAATTATGAGGTGGCCTGTGAATGTGAGTGGTAATTATCTGTTTGATACAAACGGGTAGTTTCAAAATGTGATCTTTTTGATGATTCCCTTTCCCCCATAAGCCCGTTAGTTTCCACACTGGAGGGGACACATGCCTCAGCATAAAGGAACAGGGTGTAGCATGCTTGGTCTGAGGTATTTATTCAAACTCTGTATGCAGTAACTGTTGAGAATTCATTAACGATTACTCACGTTTTCTTTAAATAAATAAGGTGGTGACTTTCAAGAATTTATATTACATGAGTCACAAAGTTGTTATTTCTTTCATAGTACATGGCAGAACAGAAAATATAAAAAGTAGCTGTAGGTAAAAAGTAATGAGGAGCTGAGGCTGTACCCTGAAAATGTTAAATTGAAATCATTGACTGTGCAGTACAGGTAGAGTGTAAGTCAGGGTGAATGAAGCCACATCTGCCCCAGCATAGACAGGCGAGTAAAGGAATGCTCCCTTTCATCTACAGTAAAATTAGATTCTTATCCTGCACGTCCAGTAAGATAATAATATGAAGAAACAAATGAAAATAAGACAAATTCCTATTCTCAGTAAGTAAATTCCTGCCCACGGTGTGTAATGCTCTGTGATTTGTCTCAGTTTATGTCCACAGGCAAGAACAGTTGAGGAAAATTGTTCGATGGAGCGATATTAAATCAGACTTTCAACTTTTCAAGGCAAACTCTCCGTTGAACGCTCAGCAGATGTTTTAAACTCTTATGCATTGCATTTTCAGTTTTGATCTTGTATGTCTACTATTACCTTTGGGTCATCTGGATTTGTCTGATTTGAGCGAGTTTTAGAAGTGCAAACAAGTGCACTTTTCTGTCTCATAGTCTTCCCTTTGGAGTAAGTTCAATGTGTTTAACTCTTTTTCAAGCATGACTAGAATTTGTGGAAAGTGTTACAGAGGTATGCAAGGGACTTGGAAATAATTATGCAATTCAAATGACTTAAATTTCAACAGTTATTGTACCATAAGCTATAATATACTCTCACATTCAGAAGGAGATCAGGGAAGTCATGTAGGTGAAAATGTTGCAGTCATAGGCTGCATTTAAAAAGCCCAGATCAAATTCCTGGTATGCACACAGGTATGGATGATGGGATGGGAAATGGGATACAATTTAAAAATTAAAGACTGTGAGTTTGGTCAGACATACAAAGAGGACAAAATATGGTTGTTCAGGTAACCTGAACCATAACATTTCTCATGTTCTGGATGCTGGCCACTGTAGCTACACTGTTTAAACCTAACACAGGAAAGTAAAAGATTAACCAAAAAGATTCAGCTGTAGTGGTAAGGATACAACCACCCTCACTTATGTCATCTCTGTCCAGTGCTGGTGGTCTACTGCCTCTTGGGCCTGTAAGCGAGTAAGTCAGGGCAGCAGCAGTTTGTAGCCCCTTTTCAGCCCCCGGTGCCTCCTCTTGTGGTGCCTCTGTGTCTACGCTCCAGCCCAGGCATGCAGAAGAGGACAGAACTGGGGCTGGGGTTGCCTGGAGCACCAGGAGGAAGGCCCTGAGCTGCAGAGCGGCTTTGCAGACCTGAGCTGGGACATGGTCCATCCCCCTCCACTGTCAGATCTGTGTGGGGCAGGCATGTGCTCACAGCAGAGGGATCTTTGGGTTGGTTGTTTCATACACTTTCTAAGATCCCTTGGAAACCGAGACCCTATGTCACATGAAGCTTCTTCACCATCTTTTCTTCCTTACACACTCTTTCCTCAAGTCCTTAGACCTAGACTTGGAGAAACTATAGAGTTCTTCAATTAAATAATAGGATTTCTTTAAAAGTACTTTTATTATGTACTTGTACTCTGAAATGGTTGAAGTACTTGTGTGACTAAAAATGTGAGCATCCTGAGAGGTATTTATAAGCTCAGAGTGCCCTGAGATGTGCTTATATTAAAAAAAAAAAAAAAAAAAAAAAAAAAGTGGTGTATAAGAGTGCAGTCCAGCTAATTAAAGTTTTAAAAAATTGTACTTCATAAACAAACAACAGGACATTTAAAAAGGGGAAACCTCCACTGGAGCCACTACCTGGCAAAAATGTTCAAAAACTGAAGTTATCAGGAAATACCTGTGTGATATGTAACTAGAAGTGACCTATGTGGTACTGGAGATTGGATTCAATAATAGTGGCTATTTCTGGCCTTAAAGTTTCACAGCCACAAAGTGTCAGTGGCACTTCAGCTGACACGTGCAGGTTACCAAGAAGTAAATCTTAGCTTTTCTTTTGAGTTAGGATACTTTTGCTCTAAATTTCACTGAAAGCAGGATTTCAGCCAAGGTGAAATCTTAACTTGAGGCTTTCTTGTTTTGAAATTGTGAAATGAACAGCTGTAGCTGTGCTATATATCTTCTGTATTGATCATGGAGGAGACTGAATTTCATATTAACCTCATTGTATAAGTAGAGACAGTAATATTAAAAGACATTTAAGCCAATAAATGCAAGATTTATGCTCAATAAATAAATCACTAGAGTAATAATAATCAGGAGGGGAATTAGTTTAAATTTAGAAGTGATAAGTCACTGTGGTATTTAAAATGCTACATAACAGAAGTAAAATGGAAATGACTCTCAAAAATAGATTAATTAAGAGAGTATGTACATAACATTTTTATTACTCAGTCTCTTATATCTGTATTTATACAGAAATCCCTGAAAGTAAAGTGCAGTATGTGTACCATGAGCACTGTAAATGTTAATTTTAAAAATCTGCAGTTTTAGGTTCCAAACAGATATTATTATTCTTTCTTGGCAGTAGATAGTTATGTACTTTTAATTTTTATACAAATGCAAGCTGTGTAGTCACTGATAGCATCTTAGCCTCACCAATGTTTTTATCTTACTCCTATCATATGATATTCTCAGATGTTTAATTGCACTCAAACAAATCCATGAGCTGTTTCATATAGAGCATCACATATGATTGGATTAGTGCCTAAGGGACTGAGCAAACAGGACCCTTGTAACTAGGTTATTAAACAACTGTCCGTAGTTGAGTTTGTTACACCTTGTAATAGCTGCCTTTGAGGGTAAAATTATGTATTACATGTCCTGTGAGCTTGATGTAGTATATACTAGTCATGTCATTTCTTATTTATACTCATTTTATAGATACAGAAATGTGAGCAAGTCAGAAAACTCTTGTCTTTGTGCCTTGTGGTGCACTTTTGCTTAAAAACCTGATGAGTTTCCCCTTTCAGGTTCAGTTTAACAGGTCAGCTGAGCACAACCTAATAGGGTGGGAGAGAGGATGGCTTGAGCACCTTGAGCTGGACTATTTAGAAGCTGTTGAAGAGTAGACAGTATGATTCAGAGGACTTGGGAGTATTACGGCTTGGCTGAAAAGGATGTGTGTGACTCAGTTTGAAAACATCTTGCGGGTTTTTGCCTCTCATTTGTTGCAGGACTGAGTTTCATTCTGCCAGGAGAAAACAATCACCCCACAGCGGTTCAGAATGCATAGGATTTTGACTAATACAGACATAGAGATGAACAAAAGTTTCTCTCTTTGTGATGAGTTAGGTAAACTCAGCAAAGTAACTTCGTTTAAAATATGGGCTGCGCAGTACGTCTTAAGTAAATACCATCTGCCAGGCATGGAAGCTGCCTGCCTGGAACATAACAGACATTTTGCTTTCCAGTCAGAGCCCATTGCCAAAGAAGGACTCAGCCCTGCTACTTACTCAGATGAATCTTCCCCTGTACTAAAGGAGCAAAATAATACATCCTAATAATGTCAACTGGTATTGTTTTAATGAGCTAGATGTTACAGGCCTTTGGCAATAGTTGTGCACTCTTTTAATCGGATTGTGGTTGGAGGAAGGTCTGTTTGTGTGAGCAAAGTTTTCAGGATTTGGAACCAAAATCTCTATGTATTTATTGTCATCTCTCTCCTTTAGTCCAAATGGCCTAAAGGGTATCTGATTTTTCCCCCCTTAATGTGTCACTAGTGTCTTTCATGGTTTGTTTATTTTATTGATTGTGCTGTGCTTGTTTCTAGTCCTCCATCACTTGAATCATTTAGGAATATGGGTAAAAGCAGTAAGTTGCAATTGGAATCTCTAATTTAATTCTAGCTTTTATCCTCTTTAGTCCCAAACACACAGCTGCTGGCATCCGCCACCTACCAGACCTGCCATTTTCTGGGAGATTTCTCAGCTTCCTTCCTGGAATCACATTTGCAGGAAAATACAACACCCTCAGCTTTAGGAAAAGGCAGTACAGCTTTTACTACTGAATGGGTTGGGAAGTGAGGATGATGGTACAGCTTTTACTCCTCTGTAACATTTCTCTGCAAGGAACTGCTGCTTCTCCAAACCCCATGTGGTTTTTCCCTAGATCTCTGAAAACACTTTCCCCTTCCTTGCTACGTGTATCCTTTGGGCCATTACTTCAATGTCCATTATCCACATTATTATCCAGAAACTTCTGCTTGCAGATACTAGGTGTTAACACATCATGTTCCTGTGTTGTTAGAGCAGTAAAATGTCCCTCTTAAATCTGAGTGGCCATATCTGTGCTGCTAAATAAAAGGGAGGGGAGGTGAGCTTGAAGTATTCCCTGGGCGGCTGAGCAGATTCTCTGGCTCTGTTTTGGGCTTCTCCAGCTGGCTCGGCTCAGACTAAGCCTCAGAGAGGCCTAGTCATAGGTAGTGAGGACATGAGCTGAGTGATTCCACTTGACCAAAAAACCAGAATCAGTCTGTGTTTCGTTTAGCGGTGTAACTGTAACTCCCCTTGCTGCTGCCACAGAAGGTGCAAAATGAGGAGAAACCTTGCTCACAAGGTCTAAAGATCCAATATTAAAGTTTCTGTAGTATTACCCACCAAAATAGGTAATAAAATTTTTAATGCTTGAAGTTTCTGATGGAAGTACACAGAAGTAAATGTATCCTGTCATGAAGTGCCTTTCCATTCCTGCAAAATGCAGAAATAAATTCTGTTAAAAAGCCAAGTACTTAAGTAATTTTCATTATTTCATACTCTGAAAGACAGTTCCTATTAGCTAACCATAACCCCACCCTTCTCCTTTTGAAATCAGTATCCCAAATCTGTGTAGGATCAGAACTTGCAAAAACCATTCCAAATAATTAGATCATATTGGTGATCCCAGTAACTGCAGCATCATCAAGCATCCTTCCAAAAGACCCAAGATTTGAAAAGGGACCAAAGACATGAGATGACTCTAGATTTGAGGAGGAAGCAGTATCTCTGTCAACTCTCAGATGGCACAAGGGCAGGACTCGTGTGAAAGGCACAGTCCTTTTCCATCGTTTCAGCTTCAGGAAGCACAGAATGTTTAGTTTTCCGTAGTCTCCAACTGATATGGGAGTGGGAGTCTGGACAGGACAAGACTCTCAGAGCCACACAATGTGGCTTTTTCATAATATATTGGCAGACTTTAATGTTCTGTGGGATGAATCTAAGTTTTGTGTCTTTAATTACATCTGATGGCGGCAGCTGAATATCTAATCATTTTGTGACTTCAGAGGTAATGGCTTTCTCTTCCTGCAAACATTTATCTGAAGGGGATAATGTAAAGTCCAAAAGTTAGTGCTTGGCACAGAGGGTGGGGAAGTAAGTCCTTGGCTTCTAATTTTTTCCTTTTTCTTTTCTTTTTTACAGCTATATTTATATATATTTCTGAGGACATTTTAAAACTGCTATTCTGTCAGCTTCACTTCGTTAAAAGTGTGGCAGTCTGCCTAGGTCTTATCCAGAGTTAAAAGGAGTTTCTCGTCTCTTAAATTCAGCAAGCATCAGTCTATATCTATCTTAAAAGCTCCTTCCAAATTAACAGACTGAGATACCAGAATACTTTTTCCAAAACTTTTTAATCATTCAAACTGCTGATTCTGTATTAAAACTACACACCCTTGCCAAAACCTGAGCCATTTCAGCAAAAGCTGCATTTCATACTACTGCCTAAGTGCTGTAGCCTGGATCAAAAAATACAGGCACTGATTCATGGCCAGGATTTCTCTGTCTTCATCCAGTGCTTCATGCTGAAAGCTGGAGCTGTCTTCATCCCAGTGATGGCTGATCAGACATCGCATCAGTGGTGCTACCTGAGGAGATACGTGGCTGCAGTTCACCCCGAGGCCATCCCCTCCCCAGCAGCTCGCAGCCCTGACATCCTTGTGGAAGGGCCACGGGTGCCAGCAAGAGGCGAAGGGGTACCCTTGCACTTGCACATGGGGCAATTGTCAGTTCATACTAAGAAAGGTCTGTTTACCAGCAGCTTCTGAAGGAGGGAAAAGATTTCCGGTGACATTTTAATTCCCTTTTATGCAGAGCTATTTTTAGACGGTGCTGCTGCCAGTCATATCAAATGCTTTGTGTCTTTTGAGTTTTCACTGAACTGCATAATAAGCGTTTCAGCTGCCTGGTGCATAATGGCAGCGTTACTTGGTGAAAGTCTTATTATTTCTAGTGGCCTCTTATCTGAAGATCAATTCATTAGTTCTGGCCTCTGAAGTTTAAAAGGAAACAACTGTAGTTGCTAAATAAAAAATTAAGTTACATTTTGTTTCAGTAATACTTATTTTCTCTAATATTGGGTACTGAAAGTCTATTTTAAGACTGACAAGGCAGATGATCCATATTTCAGGGCTGTAATCTGGCCTCTGAGATCCACAGCTTGTCAAGATGGGTGAGAGAACTGGACTGTCACTGAGGGAAATTTAGTTGCTTTTCTGTTATTTGGATAATTTTTTTTATTCAGAGAGTGCAATCCGGTTTCCACCTCAGGTGCTCATTGAAAGCCACCACCAGTAAAGGCTGCAAGGAGAGGTCGCTTAGGTTTCCATTAGCCCTGTTGTACACTGCTACCTACCTCCCATGGTCACTAGTCCAGGCCAGGGGCCAGATAGTGGTAGGACAAACAGGTATTCTGGACTGGTTGTGCCCTCATATCAGAGTCTCTGATTCAAACCCGTTATTTGTTCATAACTAAACACTCAAAGGTTATTCAAGAAACCATTTGCTTGGTTAACTTCAGCTGAGTAATTATGTGTTACTCAGAAATGTCTCAGACCTTTGAAGTTGCATTGTTCTAGGAAGTTGTGTTTTGGACCATGTCTGTGGAAGACTTTGGTTAAGAAAGATCCAGTACTGCTGTTGGACTCTATTGGGCATGGGGCCTAAAAATTGTTGTACAAGCAGGAAGAGAGTTTTCACCAGCCACCAGGTATGATGTCATTTGAGAACTGGAGGAAGACTGTGGTTTAGAGTCCTGGAAAGTCCCCCATCTTGAGTCTTCAATGAGGATCAGTATAAAGCCATTGCCATTTTCATGGTAGCTCTGCAGAACCACTGACTCTCACACTGGCAAGGCTTTTTACAGCTCCGTGGTGCCGATGAATGTTTCCAAGAACGGAAAGTTTTGAAAAAAACTATGCTGAAACCAATAAATAGAGCTTTTAAAATGCCATCTGAATACATAAGACACAGAATTTTAAGGATAAGGACACAAGTGAGTGAGTATCTTTTCTTGTTTAGCAAAGCATTTCTGTTACCAGAACGCTTTCTTCCTCCTGAGCATCTGAAGCTGACAGTTACAAATTTTCTGGTCAAAACTATTGCCATATAGCTTGTTTTTTAGAAAACTTATGAAAACCCAAAATTGTAGAATAATTGTCTTTAGTGAATATTCAGTAGTCGTAGCCACAATTCATTTAAAGTGAATCAAAAATGCACCACTCATTTTTTTAAAGTATTCCTTATTGACTCTGTAGCAGCTGGAAAACTATAGCAAGTTTTAATTATCTTCAGAAAACAAAAAGCTCCTGCCAACACATGCTGGTTATTATCAGCAGCTGCTGTATGCTGACATACTCTTTCAGCATATATGAGGCTCAGCTGTCCTAAATAATCATTGTAAAATGTAAATAGATTTATAGTGATGTTAATTTATTGTTAGATACTTAACTACTGATGTAATTCATACTGAATTTAGGTTTGCTTCTTCATTTAAGCTATAATAAAATCATTTGAAACCAGGATTAATATTTAAGAGGTGCAAATAGCTTGTACCAGGAGCTTAAAATATTGAACTGTGGTGCTTTTTTAACTATCCGCTAAAAATAATCAAATCCCTGTTGTCGTGGTTTTAGCATTTGTGTAAGTGTAAAATTTGACTTCCTGCCTTTGAGTAACAATTACTGCAACTTTATAGCAATGAAAAAGTTACAAATTAATTTGCTGATTTAAACAAAAATCTTTACATGTCATCCTTTTATTAGCAGAAGTGGAGATCTTTATGGCAGTGACTGTTGTCAAATCAGATGCTGCAATTCTGTTTATTGCAAAATTTAGCAGAGTTTGTTTAATGGCACTACTATACTCTCCAGTCTGAGACACCAATAAATACAGGCGACATTTATGCTTCAGCGATGTTTAGAAAGACACGTAGGTATGACAAACTCTTTTTCAATGTGTCTTGATCTTGCATCTTCTCTAAAAGGGAAAATTTGTGATTAACTCCATTTTCCGTTACCTTATATTCTCTGTGATCTATTTTAATTTTGCACTGGAAAAGTGCAAAAGGTATCAGGCAACCTGTTAAATGTGTTGTTGGCACCAAGGCAATTTTAGACCATTTCTTCCTCACATGAGAGATTGACAGAGATTTGATGGTTTCCGTTCTGAAGTTAAACCTGGAGGGAAATGTTACATTCAGCAGACTGGACTCTTGACATTTTAAGAAGTTCTTCAATATGGATTAAAAATATGCATGAGATTCCACATAGTTCTATTTCACTGAAATGACTATTGACTTTTGGACTTCAGTTTTCACCCAGTCTGTTTCTAATAAAACTACAATCTACTGAAATACAGTTCAGGTCCTAGTTTAAAGTAGGACTCAGGTGACATTCACTCAGGCTGTGTCACACAATGACTTCACACCAAGTGGGTAAGGCACATATTCCTTTTCTTTGTCTTAGAGACCCAGAGTTCAGATCCCCAACAGAGAAAAACTCTGCACTGAAACAAAATAGCTCTAGTTTGCAAAAATTAGCATGTGCAGGAGCATCACAGTAGCACCACAAAGTGCAAGAAATAATCCTGGTTGTAGTCTGATGTTCAGAAATGATGATTTCTCATTTGATGTGTCTGTTTCACTGAAACATCCTAAACCCTCCAAAACTTCAATGTACAAGGACTGCCCAGGTAAAAAGAATGAGAACTTTACAGAATCACAGAATAATTTAGGTTGGAAGAGACACTGGGGGGTCATCCAGTCCAGCTCCTTCTCAGAGCAGAGACAGCTGGATCAGGTTGCTTGGGACCTTGTCTAATTTAGTTCTGAGTGTCTCCAAGGACTGACATGTAACTTCCACATCTGCTCTGGGCAACTTGTGATGTTATTTGACCACCTTCATGGTGAATTTTCTTTTCTCTTATGTCTAATTGGATTTAAAATTCTGAGACCTTGTTTCTGTTGCCCTTCATCCTACAGTGGTGTACCTGTAAAAAGATCCTGGCTTCACTTTCCTGTTAAGTAGATGGAGCCATCAATAAGCTCTCCTAACCTTAGCCTTTTCTTCTTAAGATTAACAAGCCCAGCTCTGCCAGGCTTTCCTTCTATGTCAAGTGCTTCAGGTCTCCGCAGGGCTTGCTGTGATATGCCCATAATGTCGTTGTCCTGAGGAACCCCAAAATGAATGGAGTAGCCTGTAGTTTCACAAGTGTGAATGATAGAGAAGCAATCATGTACCGTGATCTGCTGGCTACATTCTTCCTAATGCACTAGCCCAGTGCGAGAGTGGTATCATTGACCAAAAGGGCAAATTCATGTTCAATTTGTTGTCAACAGAACCCTGATGGACTTTTCTGCAAGGGCTGCCCCTGTCCTGTTGGCCCCAGTGTGCCTGGTTGCAGAGGGTTATTCCATCCCAGCTGCAGGACTTTACATTTGCTATGTGGAGTGTATGAGGTTCCTGTCAGCCAATTCCTCCAGCCTGTCAAGGTCACTTTGAAGAGCAGCTCTCCAGCATCTCAACCACTTCTCCACAAATCATCCACAAATATGCTGAGAGTGTGCTTTATTCCACCATCCAGGTTGTTATTAAAGACATTAAACAGTATCAGCCCAGTATCATTACCTCAGGGATGCCAATAGTAACCAACAACCAGCTAGACTTTGTGCTGCTGAGCACAAACTGTGAGACCAGTGGTCCAGTCATTAGTCATCCATGTTATTCATCTATCATTCACTTACCTGCTTTGGCTATAAGGATGCGAAGGGAGACCAAGTTAAAGACAAGCCTCCTTGTTCTGTCTCCTTCCCTAACTACACCCGTAACAGCCTGTGGGTTATGGTGTACTTAATGCTGTGTCTATGAATGACCCAAGTTCAAGATCATGCCCACATTCCTATGGCATAAACAACAGCAAACCTTTCTCACTTGTAACATCTCTCCTCTTCAATTTTATATAAATTAATAACTGTACATCAGCACAGATAGTTGAACCAGAACCTCCAGTTTCACTGATCTGTGCCATTAGCACTATGCTGCAAAGTCAGTCTCAGTAGACCTTCCGATTCTATAGTATACACGGTATTGGATCCATAATTCATTGAATGAAACTAACCTGTGGTTCTTCTGCAGTCTTTAAAAAGGAAAATAGGATGAAGGCAGAGAAAAATAAACTGACTTTATAGCTTTGCAATTTGTGATTTGTCTTGGTAAGCTGTTAACGTGTATTCAGTCAAGTCCAATGAGCTGATGCCATTTGAATTAAATTGTTTTATCCCAGCCTGAGGAGCTGCAGATTAGTCTAAGAAAATTTGGAGCAAAGAAGAGATACATGGTGAGATAAGAGGGGAGTAACAGGTCTGTTCCACCCTTCCCAGTATCTTTATTTCCAATGTACAGCATGAGGTGAGGCCACGTCTGCAGAGCAACTGAACAAGCCACAACTGAGATCAAATATAAGGCAAATGAGGGGTAAGGAGACAGACAAGGTGGGTCACTGTTGTCACTAATACAGGAGATACAGTAGTCCACAAAATATATCCAAGGATGCTGATTCAGAAGTTGTTTTTCACCCTGGCTTCTGAGTCTCAGTCTTGCCCTGGGCAACGGATAGCTGCATTTAAACTGCCATTATCTATCCAGGATTACAAATATGACTCAGGTAAAGGAGGGCAAGTAAATGCAGGTCTACTGCAGGGATGTTCACATAAGAAAAGGACTCTACACAGTTTTTTAGTCCTATGAAAACAGAAGAGTTTTGAGCTAAAAATAGGCATCAAGTTTTGTTATCTACTTTTTTTTATATCCTCTGTCCCAATTCCATGTCAGTGGAGGAAGAATAAATATCCCAGATAACAAACATAAAAAAAATTACTTACTCCTTCTAGGAAACATTTAAAAGGCCGAAGGCTGTCACAGATTTCTTTCTTATGATCAGAGTAACTGGACTGCAGGAATTAGCTTAGCCAGATAAGTAGTTTTATTGGCTTTCATAATAAAGTAAATCACTCATTAAAACAAAAAAGTGCACCTCTGAAGTATTGGCTTAAAATATTTTTACTTCAAAACACCTGAAGGACTGTAGAATATGAGGAGTCCACTGTGATTCTGTATCTGGAAAACCTAGAAAACTTTACTAGAATGTCTTCTTAATCTGGAAAAACATCAAAAACTGGAAAAAGTTCCCACTGGCTAGCAGAAATAATTAAATTTACCATTTTTTCTAAGTGGTGCTTTCAAAGTAAAGCATGACCTTAAAGATGCGGTTTTTTGAATCTTCCTGACCCTCCTCCTCAGACCATTTGAAACTTTTGAGGTAAGCAGAAGTGACAGGTGTTCGGCAGCCTTTGAAAACTCTGGTAGCATCTCTGTAATGTGGAATCTGTAGCTGTTACTGCAATTTGAAGATTGGAAGACAGACAGAGCAAAGCTCAGAGATTTTGATGGAGTATAGATGGCAGCAGAGCAGCAAAACCAGAGTTACAGATCCAGAGTCCCCAATGCTGTGTTCAAGTACACTACATCACACTGCCTTGCCAAAATAGGAAGACACACAGAAGGCATACTGGCACTAAAATAATACTATTTAATTCATGGAGCCTTCCACCTACAGCTCCTTCCAAAGGAATTGGCAAGGGTACAGGCATGGCAGTAGAAGATGACAGGTGTGTCACCAGTGAGGTGCATAACATCTCTGCACCTCAGTCTGTGTGCAGTCTGGGCCAGTAGCTGGCGTGGAGCAACCTGGGGGTAATCCTTGACCCTATGTAAAAACTACACCACATAACACCTCTTTGAACTGAACTGAAACTGTAACCAAAATTATCTCCATTGAAGCCCTGAATGAAATTTCTTGTGCTGGCAGCACAAGCAGTATGGGTTGGAGTCTCGCAGTGAGTGGCGCAAGGGCCGGGGCTTGTTTCTGCAGCTTTGGCTGTAACCTGGGTGCTGGTCTGGAGAAGTGAGCAGCTCACTGCTCAGCCCCTGCTCTGGGCAGTGTCACTGGACCTGGAATCCAGCTGAAATGCACATTCTTGCCAAAAGGGCTGGTTTTGTTCCTGGCCACTTGCCTCCCTTGGATCGAGTCTGGTAAAAGTGTGACTACAGGATGACTTGTTCAGGTCACTGGCCCAAAAGTTTGCTCTTGTATGGTTTTATTACAAGGTAGGTGGTAAGAATGTGTAGTGAGGAATGGGACAGCTCTGTTTAATGTCAATCAGCACTGTTACTGAATTAAAAGCAAAGACTGTAGCTGCATAAGCAATGCAGACAAAGGCGAAAAAGCAGCTGGGTGTATTGGATTTGTTTGCACATTTCTAATGTGTCCTTATGTCATAACTCAGCAGAATTATTTTAAATAGACATTTCAGAGTATCTTAGCTGGAAATCTAATTAAAATATGGCAAGGTTATGCACAGAACATATTTAAAACTGTTGTTCGCATTTGTTTACAAGCATCCTGGATTAAATCCCTTTTTCACTTGCCTGGATTGTACTGCCTTTGTTGTCTGTGGTCCACTGATGTTTGCAACTCTCTTGATTACTATTGGAAAGCAGTTATTAAACAGGGTGTTTTATTCTTAACAAAAGTTCCTTAGAAACTGGCAGGGCTAAAGGATTTAAAGGTCTCATTCTGAAATGCAGATCATATCTTTTTATTAAGAATTTCTTTGTGGATATTGGAAATGTAAAGTTGACATTTCAAGAGAGATCAGCACCAGCAAAGCATACAGTGCTTAGGAAGAGAAAAGCCAGATTCGTCTGGCATTATTCATAAAGAAAAATATTGGAACCTCATGTGAATCAGCATGTAGGAGGCTGCAATGTGCCTGTAATATCATAGTGCTCTTTGAGCATGTTTGGGAAACGCAGAGGTTCAGAACAGGTCTAAGCTCTTGATTTAATTGCTTATCTATCTACTAGTCTGATTTTTCTCCTCTATTTGCTTTACTTTCTTGCCTTATCACTCTCTACCATAAGAAATAACAACACAGATTTTGGCCCTATGTTTTGCATCTGCCCACAGAGATAACTTTCCATAACTGCCATTTTCATTTTGTTATTTTCTCCTTCCTTATCACACTATGCACATGCTCCCTCTTCCAAATCTGCTAAGAAAGTATGCTAGCAATGTGCCTTTACATGTTTGACAGAACTCTAGCATGCATAAGATCACTGATCATTAAAAAGAAGCTGTCTAAACAAAATCTTCCTATTTTTTTTACCTTATTTACATTTTTTTCAGTGTTTATGCGCATTTTAATTTGGCTGCACAGAGTCTACTTGTATAGCTGCCCCTTTCATCCTTTTTTCTTCTCATTCTGCCTCCCTACTCTGTAGACAAAATGAAATGGAAATATGCCTGTAACCTGATCATTTTTAAAAAATCATGGATTGGGAATGTTTTCATTATGTATCAACTGTAGTTAAAAATACACAGTTTTATATTTGGGAGCCTACTTTGCTGCACATTTAAAAATCAGAGAGATGAACATTCGTCTGCATACACACTCATGAGCAAAAATAGCACATTCCCAAGTGGTATCATTTGGGGAGGCGGTAGTACAAATTCCCTGGCAGCTGGGAAAGCAGGACAGAGTGCAAGGCAGCACTAACAGTGTTTCCCTGATAAAAGGAAACTCATCGTGGCCCTCTAGAAGTCCCTTTGGGGGCCAGGTGCTGTTCTTAGCAACAGCCTGACCCTACAGGGACACTACCAGACTGGCGTCAGGAAAATTTGCTAGTTTTGTAGCGTTATGTGATTTACTTCATTCAAGATGTTGTCAGTTTTTTTTCCTTTAGACAAGTGTGATTTCTTGTCCATAGCTTGTTTGAGAATGGACCATACCCACAGGAGTGTGGCTGCTTGGGAACCCCACACTGCCACGTCATACATTTTAGCACATCCTCCCATAATTTTAGGTGTTTAGGCACTGTAATAACACATGTGGAATTAAAGCTCACTGAAGGTAGACTGAATTAAGGATTCTTGTCTACCCCATGTATGTTCCAAAACACTTGCAATACGGCACAATTCAGCTATACAAACACAGCATCTATGCTCAGTATGCCCTAAAAAACTCTGACATGTGCCACGGAGAAGATGAAATTCATCTCTGGAAGAAACTCTGTACTGCTGACTTTAGCCATGAGAATTTTGGAAGCGCTCCAGCAACATGTCCATCAGTCAGTCACCTATTTCCTTCCTCTCTCCTGCAAGGTCTATTGCCAGTTCCACCTTTGAATTTCCCAGCTCATACCCATGCAGGAGATCCAGCTCTGCCCTGTGGACACCCAAGGACAGCATTCGAGGCAGCGTATCACTCTGCTTCTAGCGCCTTAAACCCTTCAGTAAATCGTGTGGCAGTTTATTGTGGGGCACTGTGGCTGTCCCTGTTAAGCTTTTGAGTAACACAGTAATCGCTTTGGCTGTGCACCCTCCTCCTTACTGATTGTTGTAGCTATGGCCAGGTGCAGAGCCAGGGCACAGAGGTGGATTGTTTGTTCTGCAGTGGGTTGTGCCCTCCTTGCAACATGGTGTAGATCCAGTCTAGGAGGTATTTGTGGGGTATTACAGAATGGCTTTTGACCCGAGACAGGAATGGTGAGATCATGAGCACTGGGGGACCGCTGGGACAGCAGCTGTTGCCTGTTGCAATCCCTGTGGCACAGCTGCATGCAGACAGGAATGTCTGGCATGGAGGGAGTGCACCAGTGAGGGGATTACACGCTCATGGCGATTAAGACAACCAGGAATGCATTGAGGAGTTTTGCATAAGGCTCTTGAAGTTAGCCAGAGGCAACCATGCAGATGCAAGTTTTGAACACCATCCCAGTGCAGAAGTTAGGTGCCATCACTAAACTGTCACGGGTTCAAAGAGTGGCTGCCTCGGTGTTAGAAGTCAATAAGCAGTGACCCTGTGTGAAAGAGGACCCAGGCATGGTGACCTAGTGGCTAGTATCTAAAATACTATTTGCCTCAAGAAGAGTTAGTTTAGGTGAGTTGGGCTGATGGTGGCATTATTTGCTTGCCTTGAGGAGTACGTCAGTAGAAAGGATTGCAGATGTAAGGTGGCCCCAAAAGCAGGTAGCTGAGGATCTGCTGGCAACGTGTGTGGTGCTGACATGCCCAGAAAGTCTGGCATTTACCTGCTTGAGGAGAAGGAATCTCCTTTTGCTCTGAGGAGAATAATTACCTTTTTCAGCATCTGTGCCTGCAGTTAGCTGCTGCTTTTGTGTATGAAACTGCATCCTGGGATGATAACGACCAAAGGAAGAAAATCCTGTCATTGTTCTCATTGGTGGAGAGCACATTTGTCTGACTGAAGGCTAGATGTTGGTGCCTAGAGAGGTGTTGGTGGGCTCAGTGTCTTCAAATGCACCCAGAAACTGCAGTTTTCCTCACTGCCACTGTTTGGTACCACTATAGTAGGGAGTGCAGTGCAGGGAGTGATGTTGCCATTGTTTATTTTGACACTGTTTATGTGTCCCTGTTTGAGACTGAAATACGGTTAAAAGCTCTAGATACAGGCTTGTGCCTCTTCTTTCTTAGCTAAGAAGTTAAGAAGGAGCCTGGTATAGTTATGGGTCATAACATTTAATTAAAAAGTAGGTAAGCATTAAAATACCAACATTCCAAGTGTCCTCATAATAATTAAGTGGTACAGAATAGGCAAGAAAAATGGGAAGTGCAGTGTCCTTTGTAAGCTAAGCATCATGCAGTGAGCGATAATGGAAGAGGAGTCTCCAGCAGGGACACTGCCATCAAATACACAGTCTGTGGAGACTGGAACTCCACATAAAAGCCTGTCCTAATTTGTCTGATCAAAGCTTCCTGTCAGATTCAAGTGCAGACCTTTTCCACCTAGGCTCTTTGTAGGACAATGTGTGTGTGGTGGGGGGAGCGTTCAAGAGCCTGTTCAACAAGTGCCAAGTGCGATTTGTTTAATGCCAAACCTCCTGTGTGAGGTTAGATGTACGTGCCAATGTCAAATATCTTAATCTGAGCCCTAAGTACTGATATAATTCTTTTCTCAGATGCGCTGTCAGAGTTAGGCAGTGTGTAAGTTCAACAAGGCTTGTGGCTTACGGTATCTTCTTAATGAATATCGTTGCATTTCATATTCACTGCCTCAGCAGTGTCCTTATTAAAAATTTAGCTTGTTATTTCTACAGTAAACAAGATGATGCTTGCTTTGCAATAGATAACACAAACTAGTTCATGAACACCAGCCCCAGCAACGGCTTGTTTGTGGTGACTTTACACATTGGGGTTCAGCTTTGTGCAGATTTTCTTTGGCTTAATAAGGATGGAATTTGTGCCGAAGCCTTTTCTTTAGTGAGCCACTAAGAGGCTCTCTTTCCATTACCCTGCTGCTTGTTTTCACAAAACTTGTAAGAGTTTAATACCTTTGAGCCATCTGTCTCTCTGTCAAATCAGCCAATTCGTTCAAAAGTTATTGGTGGAGGCGATAAGGAGCCTGACACAGAAAGGGAGGCAGACCCAAAACACAAAGCCTGGCCATGTCAGCGGCATTTCCGTAGGAAATCAGTCTAAACATAGATTGCACCAAAAAAATCTTACAAAAAGTGTTCGTGGACTAGATCTCTTTCATATGAATTTCTCCAAGTTCTGAATTAAAAATTGGCTTATAAAAATAGGTAGAAGAGAATTTCAGCCTATAAATGGGAGCTTTCCCCTATTTTTCAAATGCAGCATGAGAGAAAGCCCAAAACAAGGCCTGAGACCAAGAAGTGGTATTTGTTCAGGAAGCACCTGCACAGTTAGAGGAACTGTCCAGCTGTGGCAGTGGGATCCGCTCAGAAAGCTGCATCTAATGGACATGGACATCTGACTTGCCAGTTCGCAGACCGCTTCTGAAAGGCCATCATTTACATTTCATGTTGTCATATCTGTCCAGGAGCTCTGGTGTTTCCTGTCGAGTTCAAATCTGCTCACATTGAGTAAGTCTCTTAAATCAGCCCATGTCAGCTCAGGGAACAGTGCTATTTGCATTGCAGCCACAGTACCATTGCTTCAGGCTTTCAATAGTCATTTGACAAAATAACTTCAGAGTTTCACAAAGCTTACAGTAATGGCTCTAACCCTTATCTTCATGCACTGTGTGTAGTTCCACCCAAACAAAGGAGGTTATGTTGAGCAACTGGGTGAGTCACTTTAAGTTCCAAACCGAGCATAGGCTTAGGAACAACATTTGGTTACAACAGATGGGAGGAGCACATGCTAAGAAAGATATAACTATCAGCAATTGAAAACATAGCAAGGCCAGAGGCAAATGATATGTACATATGGCTTATGTATGAGTACATACACAGTATTTCTTCCACACTTAGTAATTAAAAAAAATTAAAACTTTGCCTGGTGGGAAATTTAGGTTTCTCATGTTAAAACATGGTATATAATTTCATTAGATGGTAAAATGAGACTATCATATAACATTTGTCTCCACTTTCCCTATAATAGGGATAAAAATATTCTTAAGGCATAAATAGCAATGGACTTTAGTCATAACTGTATAGTTGCTTCATTATATTACTGTACTGCAGCAGGGACCATATGGAAAGCGCATGCCTAGGGCTGACTAGGAATGCCTGATAATCCCATACAAACAGGTCACCAAGTGGCACTGCTGGTGCTCCTCGGCATCTGATAAACAGTCTGATACTGCAAAAAATCAGAATTTTCATCATGTGTGCTTGTCATATGGGATGTGGCTACCATAGCAAATAGCCTGTGTGTGGATCAGATTTCCTGGTCAGAGGTTCAAGCAAGCTGGGGCCTCCTTCCCACTGGGGCCCCATGTCAGGACCCTAGAGGCCCATGCATTACGTGACACCCCAGTATACACTTTAACCCTTTGGGCTGCTTACCTGTTGGTCGTCTCTACACTTTCTGATTTATTAAATTATGATACAACACAGTGGAACAGATACAGTAAGACAGGCTTTCAGCATTAAACCCATTTTGCAGTAGTTTCATGCCTGGAAATTCATTTAAGATCTGTATCACTGCCTAGGCCAAATCAGGCCGGAGGCACTGGGCATATTTACCCAAGTGTGGTGTCTCAAGCACAGGCAGCCCACCACACCAGGTATAAACAACATCTCTTACCTAGCCCTGCAATGAGCAGGTGCTTTCATTCAGTGGCAACAGCTTAACAGGATTGCAAAAGCTGTACATGCCAGTCATCCCATTGCAGGGTAATTTCTAATGACCTGCCTCTCTATTGTGTCTCATTTGTGGAAAAAGCTGTCACACAGCTCATCAAAGTGAATTTAGCCCCATTTGTACTTGCCTGTCAAGTGTCTAAGTTCTTGTTTAAGCATCTCGCTTATCACAGCAAGAAGGTACTAAAGGTTATTGTTGTCCTGTCCTTTTTAATTATAGCTGGACAGTACTTTAATAAATGGCGACAGAAGTAAACAAGTTTCAGAATAGAAAATGAAGGATTGTATTATACTGGAGCTGTTACTTAACATCCCACAAATCAGTCAGCTGGTAGCTGTAACATGTTACTGCTGAGGACCTGTATTAGCAGTAGCCTTGTTTCCAAGGCTTTGATATATACATAGTCTTTGCTACCTTATTAATATTCACAGAATGAGAGAAATATAGCCATGAATATCTGTCTAGCAATAGACCATTTGGGAAAGACACAAAAAGTATTGATTTCTATTTTGCAGTGTTCAGTGATCATTAATTTCCCCACAGCAGTTGCCGTAATTAAGTTAAAGCTCTCTCTCCTGAATGTGAACAGATGATACGACACCACACAGGCAGGGGTTTGATGTGCAAGGAATAAACCCAGATTTTACACCCCAGCTCCCACCTTTTAGTGAAAGTGAAGAATGTATATATTTATATATATAATATCAGGATGGACATGGATGTTTGTGTTTCTGACATGCCGAGGAGTCTGAATTGTGGAAAACTTGGGTAATTAATATTTTCTGACAGTGTGTGGTGACTGAGCACCTTTATGGGGCTTGATGGCCCCAGGATTCAGATGCTGCTCAGGCCATCCACATGCTGGGGCAGATGCAAGCACTCAGGGGTGCTCAGCAGAGCCGGAGGCTGTCACAACTCCTTCAGAGAGGCTGTGGATGGAACTGAGCCATCTCAGACTGTAAATTAAGTACTTGCTTTGGATACTCTGTATCACTCTGGTTTCCCACACTAACCCCAGTGAGAAAAATCAGGCAGCTCGATGCTGTTCTGCATTAATTTTATTTCTTATTTCATTTTTTCATGTCTCTGAAATAGGATTTTCTTCTAACTTGGAGTATTCCTTAGAGCTCAATGAGAACTGGGAAATATTTTCCTAATACTGGGCAATTACAGAGTCTTTTGGATAGAGGTTCTGGGGAAAATTATGTCATATGTGTATCTGGTTTGAGAACAAATAAAATGTTTGAATTTACATTTGCATGCATGAAAATCACCTTTGGACTGAAATTAAGCCCAGAAAGCATCAGCCCCAAAGGCACTACCTTGACAGAACTTCTAGGAAATGTAAATGAGAGTTAAGAACGGAATATGTTGTTGAGGAATTATCTTCAAAGCAACTAACGCTAAACTAATCTTCTGCAGAAAGTGACGAAGCTCTCTTGCATGGGAGAGGCAGGCTGCAAAATCCACTGGTAATTGCAGTTGTGTGATATGCTCAGTCTTCAGCAATGGAAAAATGGGCTGAGAATAGGCAGGACAAGAGTGAGGGACACTGGCTGGAGACTCGGGTTTGTAAAAGTTTTGCAGCCAAAACTCCTGTGTGAAGCAACGCCTTGGTAGGAAGGGCTGCATGGGCAGGCTGGGGGTGGTTCTTTGCCGTTGGAGGCTGAGGATCTTCTCTGACGCCTTTTCCCCTCCCAGGATGATTTAATTCAGGTTTGAGCAAGTAATGTCAGTGCCCAAACTCATGTTCAGACTCATGTCCAAATCATTCTCAACCACTCTGATGAACTGTTTGTGTGTACAATGACAGGCTGGGAGTTCTGCCTTGTAGTACTTGATTAGAAAGGAAGGGAGTGTCCCCTGCTTTCAAGAAGAGAGTGGCTTCCTTCATGTTTTACTCATCACTGAAGATTTATTACATCAAAGAAATGCTTTTTTTTCTTAGGCTTCAGCTTTGGAAACCTACAATGCTACATTTTCAAACCAAATTTAGTTCTTGTGGTGTATAGTTTAATAGAACAACTCTGTTAAGGACAATTCTCTGCAAGAAGTAGTACTAATTTGAAAAACTTGGAATAAATCTTGCTTAAGTTTTATTTCTTTTTTAAAATAAAAAAGTGCTAAATGTATATAAAAAGGCAGAAATCCCAAATGTAATTGTTATATATAATTTGAATGAATGCCAATAGTATGAGTTAACTGTATGCTTGCTTTTAAAAGATAATAGAATTATGCTTCTTGCAGATTAGGTAATAGAAATGTGATTAAGGAGCTACTGCAGTTTAAAACAGCCTTCTTGCTACAATAAGAAAGTGAAAACAAAACTTTGTGCTTGGTTTCATTTTACTGGGTTAATCAGCAATTAGAAAGTTGAAAACAAGTTGGTACCCAGCTCTGTACCTATCCTGGGAGTACAGTTGAGCACTCAGAGTACACCAGACTCATTTTTATCACCAGTGGAAGAAAATTGTAGCCATAAACTGTTCTTTACTGGAGGCAAAATCACGATTTGTTGCTGGATCTCTGTGTCTCTAGTCCTGGTCTCAGTGCTGCCCCCTTTCCCAGGCATCTGGCATTCAGTAATTTGCAAGTTTCAATTAAGTCACTATAAAAAATGAGTAGCTTGAGGGCAGCGGTTTATTACTGGTATCCAACTCTGTTTTCATTTACTAAATGACATTCTGAAAGCTTCTATTCTGAACATAATCACCTTAGGGTATGCACTGAGCACAGCCCTGGATGATTCAATTATTTCTGAATGCTCTTCTGTCCCCAGAACGTAGGGCTTCGCACATTATCAGCATGTTTAGTGTTTCACAGTTGTTCTCTTTGCACTCATCAGGGTTTTCCCAGGAACAGGCTGGAAGTATACAACTTGCTGCTGCTTCTTGAAAACGTGGCAGCATTATGTCTCTCCTCAACGTAGCTGACTTGTCCAGATGAATGTGTTAAAGCTGAGGGATATATTTTTTTATTCTGTTTCTTTACAACTGTGCTTTCCCCTTACTGTTTATGAAACCTTTGCATACCTCTCATAAAGCTAAATTACAGAAATTTATAGGACATGCTTTGTCCACGTGAATTGTCAGACAAAAGTACAGTTTCCACGAAGTTTTCTTGGAAGCTGGTGTAGAGAATCATAATCACCATCAGCATGTGCTCTGTTTCCAAAACTGTCCCATATTCTGCAGGACAAAAACAGCTCAGACCAAGTGAACCATGAACCTCAGAACTGCAGCAAGTCTGCAATTCACAGATCAGTTGTCAAAAGAATTGCAGAGCTGTGACAATAAGTTATATAGATGAGGAAAAAATGCTGAAAAGAAGGAACACATCAAAGCCCACACATCTTTTCTGAAGGGATATCAGGAGTGAATGTGTTAACAAGTGCTGAACTTGAGTATTTTTGATTTTGTACAATTTTCCAAATTCCAGTTCATTTCACAGGCAATTTTTTAGAAATGAGACAACAGTCACTGGCTGAACTGCCATGTATTTGAGGGTTTCCTCAGTCATTAGTGAAAATCAGAAATGTGCATGTTAGCTAAGTCCCTTATCAGTAGTTATCCAGTGTAATTTTGTGCACTCCTCTCTCCTGACCCCCCAGCTTCTGTGGTTCCATTGCCACTACTGTGCTGGCATATCCCATATCTCTGAATGGGCATTTCTCACTCCTCTCTAGTCTAGGTACACAGGCTCAAAATAACTCTGAAGTCTTTTTGCCCTCTGCTTTGCTACTCAGCAATTCAGCCACCTCAGCTGCCCCAGCTCAGTCCAAACATACACCAGAGCATTGCTGGGCACACTGGTATTTTAGTCACTCAGACTTAAACTCTCTCAGGCCTCTTGTGGCTGGGAGGTGTGATGGGCTTGAAACTTTTAGTAAAAGTTGGCCAGATTTGACAGTACTCTGGTGAACCAACATGTCTTTCAATATCTCAGCTGGTGGACTGCTGAGGAAGCCGGAGTTGCCAAGGGCCCTTGAGCTGGTGCAGAGTCAAGTTTCCAGATTCCCTGTGCCCTATTCAGGATTCTGGAAACCATTGCAAAGGCTTTCATATGTGCAGCTCAGGGCACTTCTGTTCATATGAGGGTCTCCTGAGTTCATGGACTCAAGATAAGTGACCTTAAAACACCTCAGAACTGCTAAGCTTGGAGTTCATGACAGGTGCTGGCTGCTCCTGGTGTAGCTGTTGTCAGTGATCCTGGTCTTGATTTCATATCACAGAATGTGTTGTTGCATCCTTGTCCTTCAGCTGGAAAATCTAGAGGCATTAGGAAAGGCCAGAGCCAAGCATTCTTTTCCTGGTATTTCTGAGAGGCGAATATGTTAGGATTTCATTTTGAAGGGAAATTTAGAAAAAATCACTTTGGATCCTGCAGAAAATGCAACTGAATTTCTACATTTCCTGCACATGGCAAGTTGTGCAGACGTACACCTTCCCAGCGGCTCAGCAAGCCCAGAGCAAATCTCAAAGAACGTGAGAAATAATCACAGTGTTCGAGAGCCTCAGGAGCAACAAAAGGTTACAGAATGTGGAAGCGAGATGGCCTTACTGAAGATCAGAAAATCCATCTTTTTTTTTCTATTTTCTAACTTGAGAATAGATTTTTATTTATAAAAGAGCATGACTGACATGCTAATTCCAAAAGGATGGATGTTTGCATCCACTCAAGCTCAGCAAACAAGACTGTATTACAGCTTAACTTCTATTGCTTCTGTAGTGCATGTGCTGTTGCAAAAAAAATTGGAATACAAGAGGAAGTCAAGGCATAAAATATGAATTGAGGCTTTGTGAAGGCAATGTTAAAATCTTGCCATCTGTGAAGGGATGAGGTTTAATATTTCTTCCATCTGCAATTCAATGAACTAGTACCAATGCAAATCTGATTAAATCAAAGGAGTAGTCACTTCCAATTATATTCATTAATGACCACAGATATAATCACTGTAAACATAGAGTTTCTGACACTTAATAGAAAGGTTTGACCTCGTAAATCTTAAACCCATTACTTCATTTAGCCTGGCCTCCTGTCTATCTATTGGCTTGTGTTGAAAACAGAATTTGGTTGTTTAGCTTCAGTAGCCTTCCCAGAAACTCACCCTGAATTGACTAGGAGACAAAAAATAAAAAAAAATATAACATGTGAAAATCATATGCTTAACTTTTAATTTGAATTTGTCTGTCCTCACATTTCAGACATTCTTCTTGTGCTTTCTTTCTGGAATGAAGAGATTTTTACTGTCAGATATCACTGCATTCTGATAGAACCATTTATCAAGCAAAATTACTGCTCCTCACTGTGGTATTACTTTATCCAATATGTAAACAATTCCTGTAGCTGTTTTTTGAAACTTCTCAATTTTTTTAAAAAAGGATGTCAAATCTGTCCCCAACATCCTTGCCTGTTTATTATTTCCCTGACATATCCTTAGGGATCAAATTACACAGCATTTTTTCCACAGCATTACACAGCTATTTCTTCACCCAGAACTTTTTGGAATCAATGACTTCATGATCACAGCATCTTTTCAAAGGATGCAGTCACACACCTGAAGAAGGAATGAGTCTTACTTCCTAAAGGCAGGGGCCCTTTGGCTGGATGAAGGGCAGACGAGTGTAGGAAATTTGCTGATTATAGGGAAGAAAATTGATTCTAAGGAAAGCTTTAAAATCTGATTTTGGTTGTCCTGGGGCAGTGTTTTGGATTTTGAGGTTGGCAGTTCAGCAGTGCTGAAATGGAGGAGCAGGAAGCACAAGGGCTTTTGGGTGGGAAGTGAGTTACATGCACCTCCTATTTGCTGGGATGGTATCCTGTGGGGTTTATTGCTCACAGTATGGATACACAGTGATACTGCCCTGATACTGCTTCTATCATATTTTCAGTATGTTTCTAGTAACTTCCATGAAAAAAAAAAAGAGGTGCATTTTAGGTTGAAAATCTCTTTCACATACATTCTAGTCAGAGTCAGCCTCTTGGAAATTCATTTAAAGAGGAAATCATGGGCCTCTGAAAAGAGAGGCAGGAAAGTCTTAAAAGCACGAAATTCAGTGATTTGGAATAAAGGAAGCTTAAAACAGACAACATCTGTTGTTTTCAATCCCATGGGATTTTCTGCTTTTCTTTTTTTTTTCCAAATCCTAGCCCTTAATAAAGAGCAATGTCAGATTTAGAAAGGAAAAAAAATGGTTTATACAAAATTAGAAATGTGTCTGGAAATCTGAAATCCTGGAGTATCTAAGCCGGTCTCTGCTCCAGATCTGTCTTTGCTGATGAAGAGAGGTCCAAGTATTGTGTCATCACAACAGTTTACAAGTGCTACCATATCCTTAATCAGTCTACAATGGGATAAATATTTGCTGGAGAAAAAGAACTTCAATTTAATTTTTAATGGCCAAAACCAGATGCAGAATTGGATCCAGAGGCTAAGTGGAATTGCCATTGCATATACAACAGCAGAAGCTACTAAAACAGTTGTGGGATCACATAATTTCAGGGAAATGCAAAATGCTTCAAAGAATAACCAGGGTTATTAAGATATTGCTAGAAATAGTTTTTTATAAACAACAAATTTTTTATACTAAGTTTCAGCATACTAAATAGATGCATATATAAATCACCTTCTGTCAAAATAACTTCTGATATTGTTTTCCTAAAGTTTTGGAAAACTTTAAAGCAATTCTGAGATACTGAATCAAAATACCAATGTCTTAACATAAGTTGTAGCTGGCACTGCAGAACTCTTCAAGTATCCTGTGGTTTATACTTTTTGTGTTAGAAAAGGAAGTGTAAAGGGAAGGAATCCAAAAATAGCTACAACGATTCACACTTTCTGGTGCTGCAGGTATGGGAGTAGCCTTTTGGTGGTATAAGCTCATCACATGCATTGATGTATTTTTGTACATTGTGCCATGAAGCCAGACAAGGAAATTGATGAATTATATCACGATCTCTAAACAAACTGACCTGCTATGCAGATTTCTGGCTTAAAGGAAGAACTAAGTTGATTGTGCAAAATAAACCTGAGGTTTTTGCCACAAACACAACCCTGAAAAATTAAATTCTATCCTGCCTGTGAGTAAAAGTTCATACACCCTAAACTCTGTGAGGGAAACCAAGGGAAAATCTTTGGATGCCTTGTTAGCAGTTATCTTGCCTGGAGGGATCTGTCTCGTAAGTTATCGCAATTCCTTGCTCAGCAAGTTGCACTGACCAGGAGTGCCACCAAGCCAACAGCCCTTCCTCGGCTGAAAATCCAATTACCATCCTTTTTTTAATCCCACACCTTGCCTATGTCATTTGTTGCTGTTGCAGCCTTTCAGCTGGCTTTCAGAGTGCATTGCAATTGCAGTTACCTTCTTGCACAAGGCTTTGGCAAATCTGACATGTCGACTCTCCCTGCTGGCTGCCTTGACATCCACACAACACTGGAGCTCTTGTTCACCCATTTGAAAAGACCTGTAAACTGCAGGTCATGTTAACCTTAGGGAGCCTTCACTGTTCGCTGTCCAGAGGTACACAGCTGGGCTGCTGAAACTCGTTTCTCCCAGGGAAAAAGATTTTGAAGGATGACTTCATGGCCTTCTCCGAGCTGGTGGAGCCATTGCATTTCACTCCCTGCACACATGCAGGAAGGGCCATGCAAGAGAGCTCTTTGCTCATAGCCTCCCTCTTCCCCCCAGTAATAACAGCCTTGTTTGCCAAGCCAAATGAAGAGCTGGCAGGGTGAAATACACGTGGTGCTAAGCAAGTCCTTCCCTTTGCACATACGTATTGTTACATGCCTATAGCAATAATAATTCTAATTTGTCCATGAGCTGCACTGAGGAGTGCTTTCAAGATACACGTCTCTCTTAAGCTCCTTCACAGAGTCTTTACAAGCAGTGTGGGTATGGAAAGAATTCAGCAGCTCTGGAGTGCATCACAGATACATTTGTTAAGGCAGTGTGTGTATGGCGTTTTTGTAAGTGGACTATAAAGTAGTGAAAAACTTAGTCATGTAACTTGAGCTTTGATTTCCATTCTTATTAATGCTGCTACCACATCTCTGATACAGCTGAGTTGCAGTGGTACAAGGGAGGATTAGCTTGATTCCTAGCTTTATTAATGATGCTGATACTGTTATTTTATTAAGGTTCTTGTTACTTTTGCTTATCTTGGACTGCTCTGAGAGTTTCTTATGCAAGTAAAAAGAAGGGGCATGAACTCTGTGGTAAATCCACTGACTCAGTTTAATATTGACAGCTTTATCTGGACTTAAGCCCCTGTATATAGGATCCAAATCTGAGCTGACTTCTGACTGTGAGCACGTAGGTTTTTTGTTTTTTTTGGTTTTTTTTTTTTTTTTTTGGTGAATTTGGTAGTGTTTCAATGTTTGCAGTAGTCTTTTAAGTCTAGATGGTTTAAGGTTCATTCACTGTGTGAGCTGACCATCTGCTCTCGGTAATTGCAAATTCACTTCCAGTATTAATGAACTGTTCCTGTGTTCTTGTATTTCTCTGAAATGCCTTCGGCAACTGTTCCTTCCTCACATGCAAAAGTCACAGCAGCTGTGGGATTCACAAGGACCTCAGTGCCTGTCTCTTGCTACACTTCTGACAGCAAACCGCAAAGTGCAAATAACTTTTCTAACTGCCTAATAACTGCAAACTCATTAAGTGTAAATTCTGTGACACCGGGAAAAAAAACCAAACCACTTGCTTTAAAAGAGCCTTAATGGGATTAGAGACTGTATGAACACCTGGGGTTGCTCTCAGGGCCACCTAACTGGAATATGTTAGAGATAAGGACCCAGCTTTTCCTTCAGTGTTGGCCAGAGGGACTGCAAGCTGCCCAGTGGAGCTGGGGCTGGAAGCATGAGGTGGGGATGTGCTTCCATATCTCCAGGCACCCACCTCCCTCATAGTTGCCTTCATAAAGTGGAAAAAAACATTCGTGCTACCTCCCACATTTTTCTTTCGCTAGCAAACCAACAGACTTCTGTTTTCTTAACAAAAAAAGTGTTGTCTTCATGAATGCAGCCAGATCTGTCTTACATTTGTTTATCCTCCTTTGATAAAAGACCAGTCTCAGCAAGAGCCCAAGACAGTGGTCTGCACGCTGCTCCCAGCACGCTGATTTGATGTGCAGGGTGGGCTGCACCCTGCACAAACTGTGTGTTGGTTTCCTCCTGCTCTGGAGCTGCAGTCACAGCATGAGCTCTGCTGTGGCATCCCTGCGTGCTGCGTTGGGACATGCCAGGTGCCACAGCCCAAGGATCCCCATCACGCCGTGCTGGGAGGGCTGTCAGCCTCAGCCCACTAGGCCAAGGGCCATCAACCCAAACACTGTCTCCTGCACTGAGGTGCTTACCAACAGCTACCACTAAATACCCTTATGAAATGAAAAAGCCAAAATCCTCTTCTTCCCCACCGAACAGCCCAAGTTATACACTTGGACACAAACTACCTGATCACTAGTTTCTTGTAAAATGGCCATCCAAGGACACAGTGGCACTCACATTTTTCATTATCCCTTAATGTTTTTCAGGTGTCTGACCACCAACCATAAGGTACTTAAACCCCCATTCCCCAGTCATAATAGAATGTTTCACCACAATGTTGCCAAGTACTTGAGAACAATACAAGAAAAATAAATATACGTTTCTGCTAAAGTCATTGGCTTTTATTGGGCTGTCCTGAAATTTCATTTTAGGAATTGTGCGACATTTATGCTGTTTAATGATCTGTGGCACAAGTGTGGAACGTGGCAGAGGTTGCAGAAGATGCAAAAGTATTTAACTAATCCAGATGGCAGAACATAAAGGAACTTAAACGGGACATAATTAAGCAAGGTGTATGCACAGCACAATGGCAGATGAAATTCAACATTGCAAAAAGCAGGGCAGTCAATAGCTGTGAAGAATAATCTGATCTACACTGGCCTTTTGTAGTTTTCTAGATAACCTGTCACAAGCTTGCAAGAAGACATTTAGATGTGATTTCCAGCCTTAGGCTCTGTAGGGGCCATGTTCCTGTGCCTCCCGTGGAAGTCCAGGTTTGATGTACTCCCTTAGAGCACAGCTCTGGGCAGGTCTCCTCTCCTAATTTTTTTCTGTTTCCCTGTGTGCCTCACAGAGTGCTGGGATATAATCTCTGAATAACCAGCGAAGCCCCGTTTGGAGTTAAACTGGAAGAACTGAGTATTGCTTCCTTTTGTTATACTACCCCTATGTGTTTCTCAGCGTACCGAGAAACACCCTCAGATTTCTTCCCCACAAACCAACCTCCACGTTGTTTTTCTGTGCACATGTGTTTGTTGCTGCAGTTCTCCAGCAAACTCTGCTCATTAAATCCCCCCTCACGCTTGGCATCCTTTCTGTTGATTGCTGCGGCTTGCCAAGCTCCAGTGAGTGAGTGATGTTCAAAAGGCACAATTGATTTTAAAAGTGGCCCATTAAATTTGGCCACTCATTGTTTACTTTGGGCTTGTCACAGAGGAGTAGCTTCCCTCCAGCCAGCTCTAGCTTCTTCTCCTCCTTGTCTTCCTGATCATCCTCCTCATCCATCTCCTCCTCAGGTTTCCAGTGGTAGGTGAGCAGAGCTGGCTACCCACAGCAGGTCCTACTGCTCCCACCGGCCTGCCAGGACTGGGGTGCCTCGCTGCACTAAGGAAGTGTTAAGATTTTAATGTCACAACAAAATATGCCTCATTTTTAGTGCTTCCCATTCCTCATCTCCTCGTCACTGGGTTCCGACAACCGGGGCCAGGGCAGGCGTAAGGGCTTCACGGCCTCTAGTGGGCAACGGCCAGAGCTGCAGGACTTTCCAGCCACTGCCATGGAAAACTGTATTTTTTGTAAATGGGGATGTGTTTGCCCTGGTTTCCTGTGGAAACAAGGCTTGTGCGAACGCTCCCTCTGTGTGCGCTCTCTCCACACCCTCGGCAGCTCCGGAGCCTGATTTCAGGCTGATTTGACAGAGGTGTGGAGATTTCACAACCAGTGCCTCCAGCGTTTGTGTCAATAGGCGTGCCTGTGTCAAGGAGGAACTTTAAGGCGTTTTCTAACAGCAAGACTTATTATTTACAACTTCACACAGTACAAAAATAACGGCATCGGAGGGAGTTTGCGTGTATGGGAAAAACTGCTTTGAAATCCCTTGTGAATCACATTTGTACATGTGCACGTGGAAATCCTGACCCTTAATTTTGTTTGATAATTTGGTTATTGTAGACTCTAAAAACATGTCTTTTCCATGACGCTGTCAGATAGTCCTGCTGGGAGGGGAGAGGGGAGACTCTCCAGGTTGCTGGTACTGCCCAGACCATCACAGCACACTGCCTGCTTTGTTGCTTATAAACCTAAACTCGTGCTTGAAAGACCCAAATCTTGTGTTTGCTTTCTGGTTTTAGCTTCCCTATTTAGACTGGTTTATAGCAGCAGTCATTAAATATAGCAACTAAAAATGAAGCTCAGAGATTGATTCTTCATCAGAGTTCAGAGAAGCCGTTTGCTTAAGCCAGTAAGAACAAAGGAATTAATTTAGATCACTTAAAACTTTCCTGCAAAATGGCTGCATATTTGATACCTTTTCTTCTCCTTGTTTTTGCCTGGCTGTATTAAAGATGGGAGAAAAGATATAACTGGACTGCAGGCTTACTTTGTGTTAATCCAACAAAACAAGCAGTCCTTCAAGTGAACAAACGGAAATGTGTTGTCTCCTTCATCATGTCTCGCTTCTTGCAATATTTTTGTTTGAAAACCTCTTCCTCAAGTCACGTGTTAAATGCCTTGGTTTACTTAGAGCATCCAAAAATATTTTTTTAAATATAGTGAAACGAATTTTGACTGAAGTTGTAGGAAGTTGATCTGTAAGTGTACCTGAAGTAGTTGGGATGGGAGTTTTCATTTTAGAACCACTTATTTCTCATGTGTTGCAAACACTTGAAATGACAGAATTACTGGTAATGACTTTTCTGAGTTCATACCACAAATGCCAAGCCTGCAAAGACTGAAAATGACTCACATGGAACCATTCTGCTTTGTCCTTGGATACAGAGAATCTCATAGAGGGTTTTTTTACCCTCTCATTTTTCCTAGAAGTGATTTTTGAAAACAAAACCACAGTGTGGCCTTTTAGTGCTAGGAAGTCTTTGTTGCTTTTGCCAAGAGAGTTAGAGGAGGACAAGGCCAAGTGTGGCATCATTCACCAAGTGTAGTACGCAGAAATATGTCTAATTGGGACCATCTTAGGAGGTAGTAGAGTGTTGTAAGTTAAATCAAATATTGCTGTCCCCGACTCTTCTGAAAAATCCTTTCTTTCTGTTCCCTTGTACTAATGCTCTTCATTTCTAAAACCCAGTAGTGGCCTCTGCCTTGGCTGCATTGGTTGTAAATGATAGTCTCACATGTCTGGGTACCTTCCCAGCACTGACATACATAATCAAGTTCCTTATATCAAATCTCAGTTTGCAGGAAATTACTTTGGGAGAATCCATCATCTTCTTTGCCCAAAGCTGCATAATGTACTGCCAGTTTTTGTTTTTCTTTCATTTTTCCCCCTCTGTAAATCATGCTAAAAGATCTTAAGGATAATGGTAATAGAAATATGATTAGTAAAGTTTTTTGTGCATGTGTGTGTTGAAAGAAAATGAATTTGTCAATAACATAACAGACCAAAGAACCAAATGTTAGTTTTTTGGATTTCTGAAAGGTCAGGAAGACAATGTTTCATACCTCAATCACGCTGAATTTTGCTCAAAACGAATCTTTGTGTGTTTAAAAAATAAATTTTATCTCGTGAAACAGTCACCAGCCAGACTCATTTGCTTTCTCTTCAGTCAGTGTGAGGATGGGAGAATTACACACTGAGAGGCACTGCTAACATGGAGAATTCATGCCCGTTCCCCTAAGTGCTTGTTCAATATAAACCTCTGATGTCTTGATTACAGCCTGTTAAGCTCCAGAGCAGTTCTTCAGATGAGTTGTCAACATGTAAGCATTTTTTTCTGCTGATGTTTGAGGCAGGGCTGCGCAAAGAAATTTTGTCTTTCCCTCTTGGTTAGGGGCAATTTTCTCCTGTGTTAAGAAGTACTGTTCATAGTTTTAACAAATCCCACCTTAAAATCTCTGGGAAATGCACGATACTCTGCGAGAGGTATGTGTGGAGCTGGTTTTGTTGCAGGAGGTCTTGTGTACATGGTTGTGTTGTCAAAACTTCATGTTTTCAGTAGAAGTGAAAGAGGAGGTGCTGAGACATTTGTTTCCTCCCAAGCTCCAGTCTGCAGTAGTAGAGATAGTAAAAATCTTGTACCAGGAGAGCTGCTTTGTGGAGAACTCTCCTTTTCTGTTTTCGTAAGTATGGTTATGAATTTTTGCGTGTAAATGTAGGCACCGAGTTGCTATAGAGTATTTAAGGCCTAACAACCTTCACTCAACAAACACACTTTTTATGAAGGGGCTTTCAGATGCTGGGAGTGTTCTGGCCATAATTTAAAAACTTCTGCATTTAGATGCTGTTAGTTATTTCTGATCTGGAAATTTATTTTGGTCAGGCCTTAAGAAAATTTGTATCAGTAGCACATCAACTTTGAGAATCCATATATCCTATGGAATTACCTTGATATATTTGACATAGCCTCAGATCCTGCTTGCTCATGAAGAAATGTTTGGGAAGACAGCAGTCTAGTCAGATAAATTACCTGAAATAGTCACAGACCTGGCATTGAGATATCATGGTGATAAATCTGTACTTACGGCTGTGACACAGTCAGCAACCTTAACTACAGCTGCTGTGAGAGACAAGAAATTTCACCCTGGGCTGTACCTGTTACAGAAACTTCAGCAGTCCCGCTACAGCAGCATTTGGAAGGAGGCCCTTGAAGTCTTAGGCAGTACAGGATGTGTTCTTGGCCTTTTACTGCTCCCCAAGCCAGTGGTACTCTAGCACTTGGCTGGGTATTTGTGGAACACTCTGTTTCCATATGTATTAGTGCTCAAAACCATTAAGTGTTCCACAGCTCTTTTACAAGAGGAGTAATTACATCCTGTTGGCAGAAATTACTCCTGCTGTTTAATTTGGAAACCATATTCTTTGCTTCCAGTCTTGTGTTGTTACACAGTGAAGAGTGGCTGCATTTTCTGCGCGGGGTGGTGGCACTTCTCTCCGACACGTGCATGCGGAATGGTAACGATGGTGGTGCTGTCCCTCAGGATGACATTTCATGTTTCTCTGTGACCAAGTTAATTTTAAATGGTCCAGGCATATAGCTTCAGAAATCCAACTTCTATTCACAGCAACAAAAATATCTTCTCTAGCTCTCATTTCCCTGCGCAAGGGATGCTGGGCCAGCCCCTGGGTGCATTGGGTCTTGAGGCAAATGCTGATGCTGAACTTTTCTCTCTTACTCTGTCCTTTTAAAGCCTTTTATGTACAGAAGGAAACTAGCACTGCAGATGATTATTGTCTACTAATGGTGTTTTTAATTACTGATTTTCAGGACACCCAATTAACTTTCTGCTGAAAACAAGAATTTTTTTGCTCCCTTGAAGCAAGCCAGTGATTCATATTTTAATAAAAACTTTTTAAAGTTTTGACTCATGCAGCAATTCCAAGAATTTTTATTTCTGAGCTCTTTGAAGCATTTTAACATACTAAGGAAATACTGTGCCTTTGTCATCCACAAAGCGAACCTCATGTTACACAGGGCTTGCTGTCATTTAAGCATGGCAAGTGCCATTTTCAGGGTCCTTGAGATGCCTTGTCCCACACCATCCCCTTAGTGGGAACGTGCACCCACACTCTCCCAGACCCCAGCCTGCAGGAGCGCAGAGGTGAGGTGCCATTGAATCAAGTGTGGCACCGCTGGTCCTTGTAAAGGGAAAAATATTGGGGAACAGAGCTTGCTGAAGACTGTTTGAAATCAGGATGAAGTTTGTCAGCTGATCAGTTTGATCAAACCAAAGGGAATTGCACTGGGCTGGCTCTGGGAGCCACGGCTTTGCAGGGAGACAAGTGGGAGATCGGCAGCCCTTTGGTCGCGTGATGAGTAAAGCAGAGAGGCACTGCTTGGCTTTCATAAGTGAGACTCAAGCTGTAGAGTCCAGAGTTTAAAAACATTTATGTTGGCTATTAAGGGGAACACATGTGACACAGAGATGTGCCATGTAAACTCCAGAGATTTTGCAGCAGGAGAAAGACTAAATGAGGACCAAGTATAAATGAGAGAGGTTTTTCTGAAAAGTAAGTTAGGTAATGCATATTTTGATCCTTCAAAGAATGTGTTTGATATTAAAATGCAAAAGTGTATGGCTTTCTCATCAGGTGGAGGTAGCACCGCTGTCCTACTTTACGTAGCAACCACAATAGTAAATGAGTGACAAATAGTTCAGGATCTCCTTGGGAAATGGCAGTCAGAGGTAAGAGCATCTACTGTATGAAAACTGCCCAGGAGAAAAATCCCCACTCAACTTGTTTTAGATAGGAAGTTTTTAATTTGCTTTTATTATTTTGATTTTGCCTCGAAATATCCATTTTGATGCAAAATCAAATACTAATAACCCAGTATTATATTTCCTTCCCCTTTGTTTTTCTTGCTGAAAGTGATGCAGCACTTTATGTTCCCTCATCTCTATAACTTTTCAAATCCCGTAATCTTTAGGAGAAAATATGAGTGTGTAGGGGAAACCTGAAAACAAGATTCATCCATTCCTGGTAGCACGAAGTAAAATCTTTGGCTCAAGTTCTCCTCCAGAATCTGCCAGGGTTAGCAGAGGACGTGCAATAAGAAAGTGGGATGAAAGGAAGGGGGCATGCAGCAGGGCACTGGCTCCATGTGCCCTTCCTCTGCAGGCAGCTCAGTTTGCGGTTGCACCGTGGTTATCAGTGGCGTGGTAGCGTGATTAGGGAACAGCAGCAGGAAATGCTGGCAGAATCTGAGAGGCTGGCAGTTGGGAGCAGCAGAGGAGATCAAAGGCTTGAGTGCATTTGCAGACTGGAGAATAATTGCAAGTCACTCCCAAAATGTGGGCTGGCAGTGCAGCCTGGCCATCAGCTCTGCCTGGCAGTGTATTCCACGGGAGAGGTAAGTACATGGCACAGGGGGCCATATCTGCAATGCTGCGCTCAGTTCTCATTCCCCGTGATCCAGCCCCCATTCTGCTTGCACTAGGGGATTCAGAAAAGTTGTTCGAGGGTAAATGGCTTGTTTTATCATAGGAGGCTTATACAGGGCTGTGCTGTAGTCTCCAGGATCCAAAGATCTCCTGGCTGATCTTGTTGCCTTCAACTAGATGGTGAAAACTAATGAGGCAACCTTGAGCTAGAGGACCCAAGTGTAGCTCAGCTGTGGAGAAGTTTCAGCTGAAAATGGATGTCCAAACTATCAGAGAAGGAAGGCTGCAGAGTAGTGGTGTGGAGGATCTCTAGGCAGACACAAATTCTCATCTTCACAGATAAGCATCTTCATCTTGGCCATCTTTCCATCAGTGTCCTCATACCTGCTGTTTCTTCTCAGATTACTCAAGGCTTTCCCACAGCTGTTTAGTGTCTCATGCATTCTGTCTTAGCAAAGCAAAATCTGACAGTAAGAAGAAATAATGTGTTCTTGAGTACCTTAGAGTTTTAAGATGCAAAATGCAAGGTTTTTAATTAATTCTGCTTACCACATTATAGGCAAATAGACTACAGTCAGAGTGCCTTTAAACTGTTAAAACTTCCCCAGACAGCCTCATGGTAGAAGGCTTGACATATTACACATACAAAATTCCCAAAAAGAGTTCAGGGCCAAACAGGCACAGCTATCCTGGTTGCATGGAGAAGTCTGAGCTCTTCTAATTGCAAGTCATTGAGGGAAAGTGGCAAGTAATTTATTCCTTCTGGTTCCCCTTCCCAGTGCAGTTATGGGGAGCTGAAACCATTTGTGAGCTTGGTGTGCCAGCGGAATCTTGGCAAATCTCACAACCATCTCCATGTGGGGGAAGTGAGGGCTGCACAACAGTGACAGGAGGAACTATCCTGCTGTCCTTCATCCCTAGGACAACATCTGCCAAACAAGGGAGAGTCAGGGATCCCACAGCCAGGGAACACAGATGGACTTATGTTCACACTGCTTAGGAAGAAGTTGGTAGAAGTGGTCCAAAACAGGGACCAACAACGCAGGTGATTGTTTCCTGGGACCTGAGCTCATTCCATGGCCTTGGGTTGAGCCATACTGGGCTGCTGTAGGGCTGTGTTCGCAACTAGCAAGTAGTGTGGCCCAGTAGATTTGCGGAGAGAAAAAGTCCCGATAAAGCATCATCTATGCTTCCACATTTTGCTGCTTTATTGGGGATTTACTCTAGTTTGAGCCTGTGAACTGAACACTCACTGGTGGTAGCAGCAGATCTTCCCTTTCATCTCCAAAACCTCAGTGAACTCTCTTGAACTAAAGCACATGGAGGATGATGTAGAAAGAGAATATTTATTTCCACCTGCAGCAAACTTCTTTTCTTGTTATTCAGGTGATGGTCAGCAATCTCAGGGCAGAGAAAGAGCAAATCTTGCCCTCTGTACGATAAACATTTCTCCAGACATTAAACAAAGTGCTCTGTAAAAGTCCTTGGAAGATCTCCATCCATATAGTGCATGTCACACCGTGGTACTGAGTCTTTAATCTCTTTGGAAACCTTTGCAAGAGATTCAAAATTCTGTTATTATTCAAGTGGATGTGTACTACTGATGGGTCTCATTTATGGATTTTCAAGTACACTTTAAAGGTCAAACAAGTAATTTTAATCGGTTACGTGGGGTTTTTTTGACAGCTGATAAGTACTGAATGTACAACAGCACCTGGAAAGCTGATTTGCTATATTTACCATTACATATTTGGATAGGGTGAGGGATAGTGCTTTGCCCATGCTCATTTCACTCTCCATCATCAAATTACTGGCACTGATCAACCAGTGCATCCGCAGGAGAGCACTGTCATTGCTGCACTTCAGATCTGAGTCACAGCTTGGACAGGGGCCCAGGACCTGTGTCTTATGGCTGCTGGTTAAGAGAGTCGTAGCTGCATCAGAGTGAGTGGTGTTGTCCTTGGCTCGGAGCATGCCTGGCTACTTAATCCATACTGCTTTCTCCTAGGCTGGTGACCATTTGGAAATTAGTCTGGTGTGGTTGTTCTGAAATTCTTGTGTGCAGGTCACTCATGCCATGGTGGTGGAGATCACAAGGTGATGACTGTCCTCACTTACTGTCTGCAGAACTGAAAGCAAAGAAAATGAGAATTATTTTCCCCTTTCAACAATCTCAGTCATGGACTCGGAGCAAGGCTTGAGCTCGGGTGCTGTGACATCAGCTTCTATCATGTGAACTAAAGGGCTGACTGCAGCGCTTATGGGAGCAGCAGTACCTACAGGGATGAGCAGAAAGGCTGACCAGCCCCAGAATGAAACAGAGGAGATTCTTCAGCTTAGGGAAAAAAGACAGTCAAATTGGATCTGACAGAAGCCCACAAAGTCATCTGTCATGTAGAAAAACTGAACTTGGAAGAATCGTGGGGCATTTAATGAAGTGGTTAGATAGCTGGAATAAATAGACAAAAGTCCTTTTTCTTGTGTTTTTCCACTGCATTTTTGGAACACGGTAGGGTAAAGTGAAAGAGATTCAAAAAGGGATGAGATCCACTCATAGAAGACTAGTGATAGCAATAGTCCAGCTCCAGCAGCTGGCAGGAGTAGCCCATGGGTCCCAGCTTGCTGGGAATTGAGTGACACGCTTGGGGAAGAGCCGCTGTTGGCACATGCTGCTCTTGCTCATTTCCCCGATCAGAAACCCAAGGAGTTCTTCATCGAGCCTACAGCAGCAGCTCAGCTGCTCTCCAGTGTGGGCAGCAGTCAGGGGAACTCATGGGCCACCAGGACACAGGCAGCTGTTAGTAAGGAAGGAGTTTGTTTTAGCCCTGGCAACACTTTCGGTTGGGATGCATCTCTCACCATAGAAAAACCCCAGAGAGAGCACCAGGATTTTGCAGCCCATTCAGACTGTATCCAGATCTGCGCAGTCACTTTTCATTTCCACAGCACAGTTTCTTAAGAAGATCTGGAGGGTGGAGGATTAGAACAATTAACAGTTTACAGAAACTCGGCTCTGTTTTGCTGTTTTCATAGGAACAAAGTTCATAGCGCTGGTTTTACAGTACCACCTTGCTTTTATACTCCGCACCTTGTTAAACATGATAATGAACTCAGTGCTGTGTAGTGCACCTAGTGCTGTGCAGAAAATAGAAGTATTTCCTGCCCACACTTCAGAAGAGCTGCTGTGATGGTAAAGGCTCTTTAAAGCTTAGGGCTGCTAGCCTAAACAGTATGTACACTGGGCTAGTCTGTCAGAAAGCTCTGTATTGCAAATGTAAATTTATCTTTGTAAGAATGACAAGCTCCTGTTCAAAGCACAGCACTATATAAAGCAGTTCACCGAGGTAGTAGGTTTTACCATATTCCCCTCCCTGGAACAGAGAGGAGTTTTGTATTACATTAATCAGAATCTAAACCCTGGAGGTCACAATTATCTGGCCACTATTTTTCAGTATTAGTGATTTTAGTACATGATTAACTTTCATGTGTGCATCATTAAGATGAGGAATTGTTTTTGAAGTTTCAAATAGAGCAAATAGGTCTTAGATGCAGTATTTGCTGTACTTGCTCAGCCACTCTTAAAAGGGATGATTTATAGAAAATCCAGCTGTGAGTTTTCGTTTCTTCAAGAGCAGGAGGCGGGACTAGAAACCAACCTAAAACCAAGCGGAGCATTGATCAGAGTAGAAATGATGTAGAGCACAGCTCCGCAGACAACAGCTAAGCATCGTGGAAGTATTAGCTGGCAGCGATAAGGAGGCGGAAGCAGAGCTCGGTGACAGAGGAGCCATCTGTCAGGAACTGGGAATCCGATTTCAAGAGAGCAGAAAATGAAGTAAAGAAGAAAGTGATTTTGGTTCAGAGGTACAGTGGAGCCCAAGGATATCTGTGGACAGTAAGTTTCTATACTGGAACAGGGATGTTTAATACAGCAGCTAATACTGTTTGAAAGGGCTTTTCAGCTTTGAAAACAGACATAAGTAGCTCCTGTATTAAATAGCTTTTACTTAAAGTTTTTATTTATTTGTAAGATGTAAATAAGCTTATCTGTTTGAGGTGGCTTGTTTAAAAACTTGTAAACAAACTTTAAAACTGCTGGTGTCCCTTACTTCAGAAGGTGTTTTTTTGTTTAATAAGGTCATCTCTTGTTGAGGATAAGATTTTTTCGTAACCTTTCAGAAGAATATCTTAGAAGAAAAAGCTGTTTTGGCCCCAGCTGTGAGGTGAAAAAGGGTAGGCAAGAATATTTTTTTTGGAAAGGGGAAAGGAGTTCCCACCCAAATAGATCTAAACTAACTGGAACTACAGTGTATAAACACCCCGGGGCTAAATCCTACCCTCAGTTACACTGATGTAAGTCAGGTTTAAGTCTACTGTAGTTAATAAAATTACTCCTGATTTAATTAAGGATAGAATTTGGTTGCACATTTCTTAATAATGAAAAAGCCCCATGGTTCTTTCCAAAGTGCATTTTATGTTAACAGATTATTAAGGACTTGCTCGAAAATATGTTACAATTAATTGAAAACTCACACTGTGATGCATCTTTTGTCATATACTTGTATGCTTCTTTGAAATTAGCACAAAAGCCAGCATGAGATATTGTAAGCAATCCTATTATTTCTTGTTAGCAGGTTCTCAGATAAGGTTTGCATTGCTCATAATTTCATCCTCGTTTCACTTCAGTGGCTTGTATTTGGGGTGATATGCTTTAATCCTAAAAAGGTTTGTGGAGCTCCAGCTGGGAGCGATAAGGCGATATTATCTGTAGCAGGAAAGTGTCAAAGTTCTGTACAAGACCCCAGACTGTCTGATTGGAAGTGAAACTGTTCTATTACAAATTGTACAGAAAAATTACTCTTGTTGCTGTGGTTTTAGTGTACGAGTTAGAAGCAGAAGCATTGGCTGCTGACTGAGAAAAAAAAACAACAAGTAAAACCCACTCACTATTATGGCCCAATATGGATGACAAAACACTGTAGCATGTGTGGGAAAATGGCTGGAGTCCAATGTCTGGAACCATTTATCTTCTGGTAGAGTCTGGAAGATGACTGTTTTATGTATTTTACAGAAATCCCTGCTGATTGATTTCATTTACTTAGGAGGAGGGGTCGCAGTGACTGATGGCAGGGACAACTAGGGCAAAAAGTGGATTCTTTGCATTATCCTGACATCCTGCTCTGGTTGGGGTTATTTGCACCTTTTGAAGGGACCAGACCATGCTGCGCATGTCTTACTGCTGCATTTGCTACTGCACACAGACAGAAGTTTGCTGCTTCTTTCTGAGTCTCAGCGAGCTGAGAGTTGCAGGTTGTGCTTCTACTAGTGCCAGGCGCATTTTGGAAATTATGATTTGCAAGGGTTTGGAGAGGAATGGACAGAAATGGGTACAGGTCTCTGTAACCTGCCAAGAGCTTGGCTGATGGTGGGTGCTGTTATTAAAGAGGGAGGAAAGACTTTGTGGAAGGTCTGGGGGAAAGTCTGTTTTTAGTGTGTGAGGCTTGCAGAAATAGCTTGTCCCTCTTTAGCACAAGATTGTATGCTAGGGTGATGATACTGTTTTATTCTGATGTTTGTTGCTAAAATAGCCACAATTCTTGGCATTTCTTTGTTTATATGGAATAAAGAGCTTGCCAAGCACATTAGAAACAACAGGGATATGCTGTACATCAGTGTTATTCATTTATCTGTTATTTTTATATGTGCTCTGATGGCCTGTCTGTTGAGGTGTTTGCCTTTGAATCAATCCAGCTCACATCATGGCATGACAGTCACTTGTTATATACCAGGCATTTGCTTTCATGTTGCAGGGAATGAGTGCCAAGATTTTCATATGATGAAACAAAAGGGTGGGGGATATGTTTCCTAGTCAGTAAGTACACTGCTACTGTGTTGTTTAACAAAAAGGGAGAGGAAAATGGATTTTTCAATTGACAATACTACTTCATTTGGTACCCTTTAGGCTCTACACAGGGTCCTCTACTAACGGTTACAGTGACAAGTCCAGTGCAGGATCACATAACAAACCTGGAGAAAGGGAACATTATTGTGTGTCCCCCATCACAACCAGTTTCCCAGACACAACCACTTAATACAGTCAAGACATTTTTCATTGACAGAGAGAGAAAGAGAGACAACGAGAGAGAGAGAGACAAAGAGAGAGAGAAAGAAAAAAAGAAAGAAAGAACAAGACAGAGAAAGAGAAGAGAAGAGAAGAGAAGAGAAGAGAAGAGAAGAGAAGAGAAGAGAAGAGAAGAGAAAAGAAAAGAAAAGAAAAGAAAAGAAAAGAAAAGAAAAGAAAAGAAAAGAAAAGAAAAGAAAAGAAAAGAAAAGAAAAGAAAAGAAAAGAAAAGAAAAGAAAAGAAAAGAAAAACGAAAAGAGAAAAGAAAAATCTTGTAATGTACCCTAACTGCTGAGGAAGTTTCCAGTGTTTACCAAGTATTTTTATCAGAGCAGCAGGAGCAGTTAAGCACTGTGCTTAAACAGTATCCCAGGAATAAACTCAGCATCACCTCTCTTCTGGACAGCATCCTGTACTATTGCCATGCACTGTCATTCAGCCTGCTCAGGTTCTTCAGTCTCACTGCTCCTCATGCCATCTTGATGTGCACTCATTTTCTGTGTCTGTGTTTTGAGGATGTGCATATGGTCAGACACTTTGGTTTTACTCATGTGTTAACCTCTGATTTGGATTTTTAAGTTTACAAGAATTTAGATTCATCGTAATTTTTTATATTTTCTTCATTTCTTTAGCTTCCTTTTCAGACACTACATGTTTTGGTTATCCTCCCACAGAACAATCCCTTGTTGTCACTTTCTCAGAGGCATAGCTGCTTTTGCTCTTCATTAATTTAGTTTGAGCCTTTCCTGCTTTTTGGTATATCTAACTCAAGAAGACAGTGGGTAGTGCCATGGGTTCCAGGGGAGGGTACCAGTTATCTTCCTTGGGTATGCCACTGAGCTGCCTGATGATCGAGGACAAATCTAGTGCCCCAGTTAGTTTTTTAGATCTGTTTTTATCATGGGGTCCTTGATGGGGTCTCTCTTCCTTGAGAGAGAGAGTCCTGGTAAACAGATCCAGTGTAAGTCCAGTGTCTCCCTTTAATCTTGAATTTGGGAAGGAGGGGAAAAGAGTGGTCTAAGATGATGCAAGCTTGTGTTTTCATCCAAAGGGACTGCATTCTCCTAGTAATTTGGAGCACATTTGGGGACTTTTAGCCCCTGATCATTTCTCTTCTGTAAGGATTGGTAAGATGGTGTGGTCAGGCTCCAGCCATTTACTCTGCTGCTCACACAGTCCCTACATTTTGATTAGTCAGCTCTTAAATCTCTTCATTACATGGAATAGTTTTTAATGATGCCACCACAAAGGTGCCTTCATGAGTGTGCTAGTTCTTACAAGTAAAATATCTCAGACTATATTTTGGACATTTTGCATTTTATCCTATTTTCTAAACAAAAAAAAAAAATCTGTCCATTTGTACTTTGTAGTATAGCACATGACAAGCATAGGGCGGGTGATAGAACCACAGCTGCCTCTTGTTTTCTTATCAGATATTGATAAAAACAGTAAATTAGATTAAACGAAAAAAAAAGAAAATAAAAAGGAGCTCTGCAGGCTGTGGAACATTATGAAACCACCCACTGAATGTCTGCGCAAGACATATGGCAACAGCAAAGCTGTTATGTACTAAGTGAGTTCAGAGTGGCGGCCAACTGAATGCAATGCATATAAGTGATTTACTTACTCATTTATAACCCTAACCTTGAATCGTGAGTGTTTGCTGTTCCGTAAAACGGATGACTTTATGTGACCCTTTAAAGCCTTCAGCATTAAGTGACATTAAGTTGATGGCTACTTGTTTTGTACCTTCAGTGAAAAATTATGCATAAATCAAGTAGGCTTTCCTTGTAATGTACTCATAATCCTCACAAGCAAAACTCCCACCCAAAACCAGTGATCAAACATGGTTTCTTGAACTCAGAAAGGTCACCTCATAAAAAAATATGGAGGTATAATATTCAGGCCACCCAGGCAATTTTTTTTTTTTTGCTAGGACATTACTTTAGTTAAGTCATTGTAAGGTTAAAATAATAATAGGGTTCTGATGTAAGCAGATAAAAGACAGGGAAGCTACATTAAATTCAGTTTCCATCCACCAAACGCATCTAAAAGAGCTAAGCTCACTTGCTGTTTAAAGAACATTTTGCACAGGGACAGACAGGATGGGCTGAGGTTGAGTCCTGAATGTTCTGGGGTTTATGTATTTAAATAAAGTCTGTAGCATTGTTTTTGTTTCTTAATTACCTCTGGTTTGTTGATTTATTGATGTTTTTGAAGGCAAGTAGACTCAGTAAAACAGAATCATTCTGTGTTACATAAAATTTCCTCTTAAATCTGTAGACATTATAGACAAAAGAAAAGGATTGATGGTGGGAACTTCTGTGGAGATGGTCTTCCAGTGATCAAAACCAGTGGTAGATGTCTCTAAAAGGTGGAATTGAGTTACTGAACTGCAAATGAATGGAAGGTCTTGTGAAATCACTAATTAGGGCTGTCTCAGTTCTTGAAATCAGCCAGGGCAGCCAACAGTTTGGAAGGTGCCTGGGAACCAGCAATCCTGCAAAAGGGGTTGGTGGCTGGAGCGTCTTCATTGTTGCTGGGAGAAGTGATGCTGAACTTACCCATTCAGTGTGAAATGTCCCTTCCATTTGGGGATGACTTTGTGGGAAATAGGAGCATTGTTTGCTTTAGTACTTGTTATACAGGCTTTGAGCAGGAATGAAAACCACAAATGGCAGTCCTTTGCCAGCCATGAGCACTGATGCACCATTGAAAAGTCAGAACATGGTTTCAGTGGGCTTAGTTTCAGGGAAATACTTGGACCTTGCAACTACTTTCTGCTGCCCGTGTCCTTGGGCCCCCATTTCTGTACTTAAACTCCAATTCCAAAAAGAACATCTGCGTCTTCTTTTTCAGCACAGCAGAGCGTAGCACTGAGGCACTGCTCCTTCTGTGTCTCTCCTGTGTCTGTGCATCCCAGCTGGTACACCTGGAGCAGGGGATGGGCCCTCACTGGTCACAGAAGAAGGGTTCAATAGACTCATAGATGCACAGAATGGTTTGGGTTGGAAGGGGCCTTAAAGATCATCTCATTCCAAACTCCTGCCATGGGCAGAGATACCATCCACTAGATCAGGTTGCTCAAAGGCCCACCCAACATGGCCTTGAGCATTTCCAGGGATGGGGCATCCACAACTTCTCTGGGCAGAAGATTTAGAAGATTTGTTCAGAAGATGTTTAGTTTGTCACATCCCTCCACCAGTGGCTACTGACCTGCATGAGCAGCTCTGTTGTAGGAATTTGGTGTGCAAGAACACGTACACAGATAACCAGAAGTGAATGTGGTAGATTCAGGCACAATGATGTGCACCTCTCTTGTGCTTCTGAGCCACTGAATTCAAAATGTAGATTTATGTTAACATTTAGCACTTACATACTGCATTTAATCTCCACAGGCCTGCAGGAACATGTCTAATTTATACATCCAAATTACTAGAGGTAATCACACATAACAGTCAGTCTTTTCATCACTTAACCCAATGAGGAATGAAGAGATTATTTGGTTTGGACTATAATTGCTTATACATACCTGAAAATACCATCCCATATTCTCAGTTCTTTGTAAAAACACCATGCCGGGTTTGCCGTTACAAGAATATTTCAGACAGCTGCATAATGAGTTTGCTTCATTTTTTAACTGAACTGAAAATTAGGAGGCTGACCCAGATCAGTGGGATATCTCCAAAGAAGTTTTCCAGTGAACTTAGATGCTGAATGAGCTAAACCAATTCATTTTTTAAAAGTGTTTGAAAACCATCTTTCAGAAAATAGTCTTGAAAGCCTGGTACTTAAAATGAGCATGCTTGCAGACCTCTAAGGCAGCAGTCAAACATCCTCATGCTTCAAATTATTTATTTATATTACATTTATATTGTCCACACAAACTTCCAGAGCAAATTCAATAGACAGCTATAGTTCTGCCTTGATTCCTCAGACCTGGTTGCTATCGCATCCAAGTTGGGAAAACATCTGCCAACTCCAGGTGGCTGAGCACACAGGTGGGTGAAACATGAGCAGTAATTTAGGGAGCCATGAGGTGGTGTCCTGTGACCAGAAGGTATTGTCCACCGTTTTTGCAAAAAGGGGCAAGGAGTTGTGAACATTGCTCGGAAACCTGGGCTTTATTTAGCTACAGCAAAAGACACCGCCTGCACAAGTACTAAGAGGTTCTGGTGATAAGCTATGAAATAATTTAATGACCTGTTCAAATTAAACACAAAATCAGAGATTAGAGGGGGCTGGCTGGTATCACCTATAGTCATGCTCAATAACATCCTGCTCTGTGATTCGTTCCACTCAGCTCGCTGGGATTATAATAGTTGTTGAATAAGGCAGCAGAACTGAGCTTTCAGGTGAGAAACACATACAGTGAGAATTGTGAGACCTGTGGAAAAAAAATCCTTTCTTATTTAATCTTTGTACTCAGAACTAGTCCCTTAAAGTCCGCATAATATAATACAAATAAGATCTACAAATTCAATTTTTTTTAGTCAAAACGATGTTCAGGATCAATATTCAAATGCCTTGGTGGAGTTTTAACTCCCATCCAAATGTCACTGTTTTAAATTACTTTTATAGCAAGAATAAATTTTCACTCAAAGCAGGTTTTTTTGCAACATTTCTTTTCCAGTTAAAAAAAAGAACAAGAACAAAGACTACCAAACAAAATGCAACTTGTCTAAAATCTCATAAAAGCTCTTACACAAGAATCTATCAAGCCTGGGAAAATATGTGTTCTTTTGTAAAAACATATTTTTCCTTGAAGTCATTGCTAGATTACAAAAGTTCACATAACATATTGGTATGTGTATGTGTTTATGTAAGACAGGCCTCTGTATTTCACTTTCTGATGTCAGTGTTGCCTTGACAACTGTATTTTATTGATTAGTAGAATACATGTAACTTGGTTCAGAGCTGCATCATCTTACAAGGTCATTTTTCTTTGTGGGAAGTTGTTTCATTTTCTTATTCTCTGAGTAAAATTATTTTTCTTATATGAGAAATAACATTCTTTTGATCCTTTTGGGGGTGGTTCTGTGGCTGTATTCAAAACCCAACAGAGTTTGACAAATGCATGCTGATAAAGCCAATAGATACATTTCTACTGATACATGCATTTCTTATTCAGGTTCTTTTACTGCACATGTTAACCTAGTATGTAATCTGTAACTTCACTGGTTACCAACTGGTGACTCTATCCATGCAGTTCCTGTTACTACATACCTTCAGGGTGTTTCTCCTCCAGAGATCTGAAGTTCCAAATAGTAACACTTCTCAGAATCTCTTTGAACTAGATATTATAATAGAATTTATTTGACACTTAGGTAAGCCATCATGTGAAAAACTTCCCCCAAAGAGTAAATAGTACTGAGAATAGCTCCTGAAATTGAACTCTAACACCCTAATTCTACCCACTGTGGGTTTGTCAGATCTATGGATTTGTTCCTGACAGAGGACTGTATCATTTAGCAAACCAGTTGTCCCATTGCCAGTCCTATTTCTGTGACTCTTGGTCAGGTTTATGAGAATTTTTTGTCCTGAGCTGAAGAGCTTTCATTTTCACGCAAACTGAGCAGGGGAGAGGAGTAAGGAAGGGGTAAGTGGGATGCTGTGCCTCAGTTCAGATTATGAGCCATGATTATCTCCATCCATGGCCTAATTATGTGCACAGCTGCAGGATCCACATAGTTAGGTTTACCAAGTCTCTGCCTGCTTTGGTTTTGTCCTTTCTCCCATGTTTATTTGTCTCATGGTTTATGAGTATCACAGGAGCCAAGAGCAGTCAGGGTGTGCAGCTTCCTGGATGAAATCAGACAGAGGAAAAACAAGAAAAAAATAAAGAGGCGAAGGAGGAGGAGTACAGATAATGGATGGGTAAAGTAATGAAGTTCAGCCAGATGTTGATGTAAAAGCTGTCTTTTTTTTATGTAGAACTGAAAGCATAGCCATCCCTA